>SJJU01002798.1:0-24748 GCA_012932125.1 Conopomorpha cramerella | reverse complement strand
TGTGTGTGTGTGTGCGTGCGTGTGTGTGTGCGTGCGTGTGTGTGCCATACATATAGGCAAAAAGACACTGCCTACCTTAGTATTTTGGCTAACCAACCTAATATTAGAGATAAATAAATAAATAGCCGGGACATTTTCACACACTTTACCTCCTTTATCATGTACACTCGGGCTTCGGCCCATTTCTTTTTTTTTAAAGCAACGCCCACTGACATTATACAAATAGATTTTTAATAGTTTAACCAAAGACGAGCATTCAGCTTACCTTCGTTATTTGCCCTAATGCTTGTCTTTGGTTAATTTCGCGCCGTAACACCCGGTTTAAACTATTAGGGCCTTACTAATAATGGCGGAATTGCTATTTCGAAGAAACACAAAGCTCAACTTAACTTGTCAGTTGTATGTTAAATACGGAATAACCAGTTCTTGTACACCTGTAATAACCGTTGTATAAGTGACAACGCGTTTATTGGTAAGAGGGTTAATATATTTGCCCATTTGCCATTAGTCAAATATTAACTCTTTGTGTACAATAATATATATGTATTATAGTCGGTGTCATTGTCACAGTCTACTCCTGTTTTTAATCGCTCACAAATAACTTTCACAATCGTCCACAGCATAGTCACCGATTTTTTCATTTTGTCCACGTCCATGGCAACAGTATGGTCACCCTATCCCTTAAAGACCTGATTTATCGTAAATTTAAAAATATAACTACATTGTGCTTCTTTTAGTGTAGATATTGTATTAATTTAAAAAAAAATATATGCTTGTTTTTAACTTCCAGTCTATGGATCCAAAAACCATTAAAAATATTCACGGACTGATTGATACGGTCCAAAATTTGTTTCAATTTATGTTTGTTTTCATAATAGATACCTTAGGTATTTAACCTTTTCACCGCCAATGTCTTAAACATCAGACACATTAGTCACACATGTGATTTTGAATTTTATGACTAGGAGATCAGAATTCAAAATCGTGAAAACAAAATTAATGTTCCGGCGGTAAAAAGGTCAAGGGCTATTTCTCTCTATTCCAATACCCAGGTTGCCGATACCGCGGCGTGCCAGCCCGCCTGTCTCTGGGCAGTGGTGGGGTGTGTGTGTGGGAGGGGGCCGGCTCGCTCGGACGCGGAGGTCGCGCGCTCCTCAGGCGACCTCTACACGCGCTGAGGGCCTCCGCAGACGACGCCAACACTACCCTATGGTTGCATTTCGCTGACGATGACACTGCTGTGAGTATTCAGTGGATTTTGTTATTAGATGTAGGGTATTTTGACGGGCCCGTTGGTGTAGTGGTCAGCACGTCTGCCTCTATACCGTAAGGTCGTGGGTTCGATTCCCACCGCTGACAAGTATTTAGGTGATGCTTTTAAGTACTTGTTGGATGTGTCTGGGTGTTTTATTTATATAAGTATGTATTTAAAAGAAAAAACAAATTAAGTAAGTATATCTCGTTGTCTGAATTCCATAACACAAGTGCTTTAGCTACTTAACATGGGATGAAGGCAATGTGTGTGTTGTTGTAAAATATTTATTTATTTATGTCTTTGCTTTATTGCTGTGGATGCATGCGGCGTTTGAGCACGACTGTCATTAGTTTTTTTAGATTTATCTATACTACCATCTCGCGTTCGTCATAGGTGCATCAAATAGTAAATCATGATCTCCCCCCTCTCACCCCCCATATACCTCTGGAGGTGTCTGTCGCTTCCACGTACGCTATAACTGCAATAAAACTAAAAATACATATTAGGACAGTAGAAATATCAGTATAGTAGTAATATCAGTGTCTACAGATAGGATACAGGAGTGATGTGGTGTATTTTGTATATAACACATCATTTACCAAATGATCTAATGAACTCACTCATAGAATACTTGCTCGAAATGCTTGAGGGAGTCTCGTGAATGAATCGATATAATATATAAAATAAACTCGTGTTTTTAATCAAGAACGGCTGAACCGATTAGGTTGAAAATTGCTGTGGTAGCTTATGACTTTTTGTACCAATACTGTGGGACGCGCCGCTATATAGAAGGTGTTATAGTTTATATGAAGTACTAAAACTAAAAAAAAAAAAAAATATTTCACGCCTATTAATCCCAACGCGCGGTAGGCAAAGGCACTTGCTAAGCAAATACCCACGATTCACCAAGCGTATTGAACCAAACGTGACAGGGGGTGAGCCCATCGCTGTTATAGGGTTCACACACCTTGCGGTGTGCGGCTTTCATCACAATGTTGCCCTTCACCGTAAGAGTGTTGCGTTGCGTACATAGATTCTGAAAAAGTCCTATTGGTACACGGTAGGTAGTTCCAGAAAAATATTAATCATTGATGGAAAATTACACACTGTTTTCCACCAAACCCGTTTTCAAATAGCCAGTCGTAAAATTGTGCGTATTCTATTCCAGGAGCTAGAAATGGAGGGCAGTCCAAAGCCGGCGGTCTTCATACTTCACAACTTGCTATCGGCCCGAGTCCACTCGTTGCCTCCTGAAGACGGCACTGACTCCCTCTAACGGGCGTATCAATAACCACTGTAACATGGCCTAAGTAATAATTACATTTGCTAGACTAATAGCTCAGTGTGAAGACACCAAGTAAATGAGTTGTGAACGAAGATATCTATACAAGTATGTATATTAAGGAAACTGCGGATATATGAAGGTTTATTTGTATATGAGTCAATGATTGATTGGCGGTTGGAATTTGAAGTTGTAATGTTAATTAATGCGATCTTTATTTGTATATTAAAGTATTAACCCATTAGCACCCACTGTACTCGGTTATTTTAAACTCTATTACGTGGTAATAAAAGTCAAAACCAATTAAAGAGTAAGTATTCTTCTGGGCGTTAATGGGTCAATATGAACGGGATTAAGCTTTACAGAACGAATATTATTATGAATCTCAATCAACCTTTTACTAACTTCCAATTTCGAATGTAACATTTGACACGTGATTGATTGACACTAGTCAATATGTCAGTCAAATGCCCGACAGTGAACAGTTCGATACGATACAAAGAAATATTGAAATGCCAGACGAAGTAACGGAGATGAAATTATAGGAAGTTGTGCAATTATTAAAACGTTTATCTATGATCGAAATCAAATGGCATATCAATCAATAATGATTGTTGGTTAAGTATTGACGCATTGACGTGATGTTGGTGTCCTAATAGCCGTAATGCTCTGTTATAGTGTGTGTGTGACAAATGTGGTATTACGTTCACAGTACTCACACTAATGCAAATTTGTCTAATACAGTATGTTTTTTATGCGTGACACGAAGTCATAAGGTTTAGTGACACGCCTTATTTGCCACATGGCTGACATCTGAAAATGAAATCTAACACTCTGTATCTGTACGTTACTTCGAAGAGACTTCGGTATTTTTTAACGGAATCGTAGAATTGACAGATCTTCAGTATCGTGAATTCCATCGATACTTGGTTGCTGTCCGTTGACGTTTGTATGTAACAATTCTGACTTAAAGTTAACAGTGTTAGAAAATAATTGATTGAACACAGTGATTGATTGAATAACAGACATCGACCAATCACAGTTATTTGATTGCAATGTCAAATGCGTTTTATACAGGGTGAGTAGGAAATACACATTGAAGTCTAAGATTACTGTTTCTATAATCCTTACTGAGCCAATTACAGCAGGTGTCAATGACTATATTTTTCTATCGTGGGGAAATCCGTTATTGATATTCCAAGGATAAAACCTTACAATGACCGCTCCCGCGTCCCGCTTGCCGACTACTTCCAAGGGTGTTAATGATCCCTGGCGCAGAAATATATCGTTTTGTATAAAGAGGGTTTTAGGGTCATTGACATTTGAAACAATACACTTTAGCTTTAAAGGGTATTTCCTACTTGTTCCGGACTGGCCACATGGAAAAAAAAGGATTCGCAGTGGTTTTTTCTTCTTTTTTATTTTTGATTTAACAGAAGTTTGTTCTTATTTTTGTTCTTAATTTCCGTTTGAATACACATCTGAAAATTTACCGACTTGTTTACATGTTATTTATCCGGAAATATCATGACTTTTTAACCGATCGTCAACAGTGGCGTATTTAGAATGCGTGTGAACATAAATTTGGTCCTTCGAGCCGGATAAATATTTTCAAAACGTGAGAAAAATGTTGAACAAAAAAGTATCAAACTTTTGTCAAATGAAAAAAAAATGCAAATACTTTTTTTCTATGTGGCCAGTATCTCTGTGTATCCATTCACTCTGTATACCATAGGTAACTACCGTGCAGTAAATTCTACGCGTTAACGGAACACAATGCGTTATCGAACTGAGGGCTTACTAAATAATAATAAATGCATGTTTACAATTTAAAATATTCTTTCTAACTTTTTGCCTTTATCAGTAGTTGATTTAGATTCTTTTTCTACCTTTCTACTATCTACTATACCAACATTATACTGTCATGAAACATATCCCAAGTAGATTTTGATACAGCCCGAAAATATATCGACATCCATACCATATCGGTGTAGTTTATTATTATAAACATAAGTACCATTTTCGAACGCAATAATCATTGTATTGTAAAGTAATGTAATATATATTATTGTATATGTTCTTTGATCTTTCTATGGTCGTTGTATTTTGAGTAGAAATTATGCTATAAGTAAAATAATGCTGGTCGTGGACAGATCGTTAAAAAATTTTTTTTTAGGTTCTTTGTTATCTGTTGATAACAAATGATGAAACTGTTGTTTTACTCAATGATAACATAGATAAAAAAACTAAACAATTTATTTGTTTTTTCATTGTTTGTACATGAGTTATTACTCGTACGAACAATAAATACAATTCAAGTGCAATTCCGGTATATAACGATCAGACAATTGTTAAAGTAATTTTTTTTTACTTTTAAAAATTCTGGACTGTTAATTTCGATTCCATTCATTTTGAATTCTATTGCAAATAGAGTAAAGATCATAAGGAAGGCGAAACTGTTTGAAAAACGCTAAACACACCAGTTTTAACTAGTATTTTAATAAAGTTTTATTTATGTCCTAAGTCTATGAAAGACCACGATCGAAACGAAAAATAGAGGCACAAATACATGTCACCCAAATAATTTTGTTGGCTTAACAGTTTTATCATCATATAAAAAAAAAACCTTACATAATTTGCAACTGGCAAACTCGATTTCACCAAAATTGGACTTGTGACTTCTTGAACTAATGCATTCAATTGCATCTATTAAAACATATTACTTAAAATGGTTACAACAAGTATTATTCGTTGAAAAGTTGTTTTTGACCTTTTTTATCATCACCATCAGCCCAGCATGATGTCCACTGCTGGACGAGGGTTCTCCCCTAATGATTACTATGATAATTTGTGGGGAAATGCTAATAATCGCCACGCTTGGCAGGCGAGTTGGCGATCGCAGTGGTGTTGTGGTTTAACTCGCAGAGAGCGCTGCTGCCCGTTCTCTGGAGTTCTCTCGGTCGCTTCTTAAGACACCCAAGACGGGAAAAGTTTGACTGGGGTGGACCTTTTTACAGTTGTGTACTTTGTAGATCGAATATTATTATGAATCTCACTCAACCTTTTACTAACTTCCAATATCGAATATAACATTTTAAACCTGATTGATTGACACTAGTCAATGTGTCAGTCACATGTCAGTCATGTCACAGTCCGACGGTGAATGACATGAACGAAAACAAAATTATTTGGGTGACGATACACGCACGTTTTTTTGGCAAACTTAAGTCAAGCTTAAAGCATTGAACTTAAAGCTTAAAATTAATTATATTCATGTGCGGGTACCGTAATTGCGCAACTAAGTGTACATAATGTAAGTTTTACAAAACGGCGCTAAGGGCGTGTTTCAACTGAAGCAACTCATGAACAAAGCAAAGCTTTGGTTGTATGTCATTGGTGGAAACGCGCCTTTAGTTCGTCTTGATGTCGTTAACTTGATGTACTGGCATAACGCACAGTTAGAACAAAAGTGACACAAAACAGAATATGTCATTTTATGAAATTGAACCTTAACATAAAAGATACAAAACTTAAATTACAAAATAGACATGTTTCGTATTGGGTCCTTTTTGTTCTAACTATGCGATAACTTTATGATAGACGCGTTTTAAGAATATATTCCTATGTTTGTACTTGGTATAATGGTGCCTATACCGGCTGTAAGTAAGTATTATATATTTATATATATTTCGTTGTCTGAATTCCATAACACAAGTGCTTTAGCTACTTAACATGGGATGAAGGCAATGTGTGTGTTGTTGTAAAATATATATATATATATATATATAATTGAACCCAGTAATGCCAGTGCATCAATATAACGGCGTCTACTCATAACAATAACGATCAGTGTGTGGCGTTATAAGTGTCAATAGGTGATGTGGAACGCAGTCTTCAGCTTACGGCTAAGTGTAAAATTTGTTTTCCAATATTCTCTACTAGCTAAATGAAAAAAAAAACGTCGTGAATGTGTTCTTATTAATTAGATGTGTAGTAGTAATGAGATTGGTTTCTGAACATTTTTTTTTCTGTACTAAACACTAACCATTTCCCCCACAAATTATCATGGAAATTATTGTGGGTGACCCTCGTCCAGCAGTTGACTGCTGATGATTATGATGATGATGTGTGTTTCTCTGACATCTAGGCGGCAAACGATGATTTCAATTGAATTGTAAAGTACACTCTTAGATGCAAGCAATAAAGTTACTTTTTCGTTGACTCTTATCAATACCACGATAAAACGTGGGATAATGTACATGGTGGATGGATTTATCAACAAGGAATTGTGAAGGCTGAAATTGACATACAATATTCAACTTCAAACAATTTGAATGTCATTGTTATAATATTTATGAAAGCAAACAGTTTACAACGAAAAAAAAAATGTTCAGAAATCATGTTTTTTGAAATTCATAAAAAAACAACAGGGTGTATAGAAATAACGGGCTGTAAACTAAAATCACAACGCCCGTAAATTCCAACACCCTGTATAGTAGTGTAAGAGGACGCGGCAATACTGTTACATTTTATTGTATACATTAACTAATAAAGGTTATATTTATTTTTGTTGACGATATTCGTAGCTGTAGATTCTGACATGTTGTTTTTGTATTACCCGTTAACCTTTTGACCGCCGGAAGAACAATTTTTTTTTTCATGATTTTGAATGGGAGCATTTTCTCTTGACGTTTTTCTGACAGATTTTCGTGCTAAGAACTGTCGTTACTGTCAAACTGGGTTTGGAAAGTATGACAGTAATGACAGCTCTAAGCCAGAAAAACGTCAAGAGAAAATTCCTCATTATGCTCTAATAATCGTAAACTTCAATATAACTTGTCTAATGTGTAAAATAATACATTGGTGGTGAAAAGGTTAATAACCGGCACCAATAT
This sequence comes from Conopomorpha cramerella, assembly GCA_012932125.1. Lineage (NCBI taxonomy): Eukaryota > Metazoa > Arthropoda > Insecta > Lepidoptera > Gracillariidae > Conopomorpha > Conopomorpha cramerella. The sequence continues at coordinate 17,316 of SJJU01002798.1, read as the reverse complement.
CCAAAAGCATATTTTGTGTTAAAGTTAACTTGGGTATAAACCCAGCTTAACAATGTTGGTCATTTTGATTCTCAGTGCATTGCCAAGCCAACTGACTTTCAATGCCGCCTTAGCATCTTAAGAGTGCAGTCTAATCATTTTAAGAGCGCAGTCTACACAGGTACGAACAATATAATGCCAATTAACCCACTTCTTACGGGAACAAATTATTGTAGCCAAATATGCAGATTTTTGGTAGTGAGGTTAAGTTATACCTATAAATGTCATAGGAAAAAAAACTGAAAAAATCCTACTTCATCTGGGAAAATCGCAAAATGGCGTTATTTTAAAACGACGATAGTAACATGTGGGTTAAGGAAAAACTTGGTATCACTACCAATGTGATAGTAACTTAATGACTCGTACTTGAAGTGCGTTTGTCTCTTTTCGACATTTGCCATTAGAGTCAGACAAAGCATAGAATGTGATTGGTCCAGGGGTCTATAGCTGTTCAATAGTGAATCAGAATATTGGTGTCATCTGTTTGGTAAATTTAGTTCGGTGCTAAACAAAAGTCACCCTTTATATGTTTCTTCTGTACATATAAAGGGTGACTTTTTAATATAGAACTGATAGTGCGCGGTGCCAAAGTGATTTGTTACTTTAACACCACCAAATAGAGTGTATATTGCATTAACCACCGGACAAGAAAGCCGAACTAAGAAGACTAGACCAGCATATTTAGCCAATAGGTCCTTAACAGATGCTTTCAGATATTGGAATCGGTCGTAAAAATATATCGGTACTCGGGATAGAAACATATTATTATCAAAACCTGACTATAGGGAATTAATGTAATAAAACTTTCATACATTATTTTTCTTTTTTATCATTATCTTTTAGTGCTTGAAATATTTTATGCTGAAATGCACTCGAAGTTTTTTCTCGTGTCATTTCAATTTAAATAGTTATTTAAATATGAATTGTTAACGAATGTAAGTTATATTTATACTGAATCTTTAATTAATCGTTTAATTTCATAGGCGTTGATTACAATACAGTACAACGAAGACAATAAGATCGAAAGTAAGTAATTAAAATGCTAAATAACCTCTAAATGCTACGTTTAAATATTTCCACTGTTTGGCATAACCGTTCACCTAACTCACTCACTCACTCACGCCGCCATATTTGTACAGCACTGCCGCCATCTCTCGGAGACGACGAGTACCTCTTGAACAATGTTCCCTCACAATATTCTTCCCGAGAATCGATATGTTTTGTGTCGCACTGTTATTTTCTACAAGGTGAAACCGTATGCACTGTGTTCTTTATTTTATTTGCCACGAAGAGCGTAAAATAATATTGTATTTTTTATATAAAAATCGTATTTATTATGTGTGTCGCAGATATCACAGTGTTTATTTTGTATGCTTTTGACGAAAAAAAAAAACGTTGCATTCAATTTCATCTCGTTATTTATTGTTTATTATGTGGTGTAGTTTTGTTTGCCCATTCTAATGTATTCGCATAACATATAGTAACAAAATACTGAAATTCTCAGTTTGAAAGACAGGTTTTCACATTCTGTGTTAAAAGTGGCATTATTTTAGTTTCGTTAAAAGACATCATTACTATTATTATTACCCGTGATTGTCCCAGAAGACCAAAACATCTCGTGTAGGTACTATATCTCTTAAACCTAGTTCGGTCTTATATACGCTTCAAACTTTGGAATAGGACTGTATCTTTTGTTTACAAACAGTACGATAGAGAGGTTCGAGAGTTGTACAGTTGTACCTCGGCCATGAAAAAGTGGCAGTTCTCTCAATAATACTATCTCTTTCGTTTACAAACAACACGACAGAGATGCATAGTCCATTTCCATACGGTCAGAGTACGAGCATTTTCCGGTCCGTCGTATGGAAATTATGGTTAAAGTTTTAGATTCCTTGTAAAGACAAAAGAGTAGACCCCCTAATTTATCAGCATGACATTTATTTTGATATAATGACTAATTTCTTATATAGTCCCACATCAGCGCAGAAGTGGTGTAACCCTGGTGTAGCTTACATTGCAGATGATTCATCCACTTTGACTCGGATATTTTGTAACTCTATGCCCCGTGCTGAAACGATGCATACAGCGCCATCTATTGTTGAATACCAAAAGGTGCCTAGAAGGTGAAAGTGAAGGTAGAAGGTGCATAGAAATTTTGTCACCTACGAAATGTTTTGTACAACTATCGTGATAAATATTGGGTTATACCACTATTGTGCTGCTAGGCTCATTTATTCTGTATTATTGGCAGAATACTATTGACTGATACTGTAATTTTAATTAACTATCGACAGATATTTTCCTGTAATTGTCTTGTTCTGTTTTCAAATTATGATTTAGTAATTCTATTCTATTTAGAAAGACATTGATATAAGTTTATCTAGCTATTGTGAACTTAAAAACTAAAATATCACAGATTTTTCATTCCACTCGAATCTTATGTAGTTTTTACACATTATCTAATGACTGATATTACTACTAATATTGTTTATAGTTTAATTTTAAGCGATTCTGTAGTAGGTTTTGTTGTTATGTCATGAAGCCCTTTGTATGGGAAATAAAACTATGAATAATATTCCCGTGTTCAACTGTACCTAGTTAATGAAGTCGGTAATTAATTTATTAAAAAAAGGTGGTTACGTGACGTGTGCCATTGGGACTCTTTTTCAGAGCTTAGGCCATCGCCGTTATAGGGTTCACACACCTTGTGGTGTGCGGGTTTCATCACGATGTTGTCCTTCACCGTACGAGCGTTGCGTTGCGTACATAGGCTCTGAAAGAGTCCCATTGGTACACATCCACGTCGGACTTGAACCCGCGACCTACCGGTTACAAGTCAAGTATCCGACCACCTGGACCACAGACGCTCTCAAAAAAAAATCTATAGTTAATTAATTAGGTGCAGTTGTTTACGGCAATAACAAGTCTTAAAGTACGTAGTCGGCTAGAATGTTACATACCTGATACTTATAAAACAGTAAAGCATTATATTATAATTATTGTTTGAGGGAAAGCGCACTGATGTTTTCTTAAAAGTTGAAAACGGGTATTTCAGCGCGAAAATTAACCAAAGATAAGCCATCAGCTTACCTTCGTTGTTTGCCCGACGTTTCAGTCACTTCTAGCCATTTACGAGAACCAAACGGGTTGCGTCTACTTTCATAGTACGAACGGCCAGGATGTGGAATGTCTGTGATGCGCAGTGCAGTCTGAAGGTATTTAAGTCGCGGGTGAATAGGTACCCAATGAACAAGTGTGCTCCATCGTAGACCACATCACTGCTTAACATCAGGCAGGATGGTGGTCAAACGCTTGTTCATGGTAATAAAAAAAAAATTGTTTGTTTGCGGTCAGCTCGTAACCACGGCACATGTCTGAAAACGTCGAGCAAATAATGAAGGTGTAAGCTTATCTTGTCCACTGCTGGACATAGGCCTCTCCAAGGGCTATGGGCTGATGATGATGAAGCTTATCTTTGGTTAATTTTCGAGCCGTATTTAATACCCGTTTTGAACTTTTAATAGTAAAGCATTCTTTACAATGAATAATATTGCTGCCCCGTTCTGTTTCTTGTCATGTTCTTAGAGTGTGGCAGAGACAGAAATTCTGAACAAAAAGGCTTTACTTTTTATGAGAAACGGGTGTCCTTTAGATTTCATTTGACATCTCCAATAATAGTATGTATGTAATATATTTTTAAATATACATTTTAAGTTTATCGCCTAACATTTTTCAATATTGATATTATTATAGTTTAGTGTTTATTATAGGGAACAGTGTAAGAAATAACCTCAATTATCTTGCTGAGACCAATGTTTTGATTTTGTGTAAGTAAATATTATTTTTAGTCTACGTGCTATACCACTAGCCCAATCAAAGCGCTCCAAGAAATACACGACAAGACATACCAAGCACTGCGATTGGTTGATAGAAGCTGAGTCGCACGATGTGTGACATAGCAGCCAATCACAGCGCGTATTTGCTTTATGTCGTGAATTTCTTGACGCGCTTTGCTAGGGGGGCAGGAGACGACATATTGGTGATTTTAAATACACAGTGTGTGTCCTGTATTATGTTTTGTCTAAGCGTATTGGACACAACACGTGCCTGGCCTCTCACTAGGTACTCACGGTACTCAGTGGATATCTGTAACCCTACAGTGGGAGCAGTGTGGATTGATGCAATGTAAAGGACAAAAAAAAAGGATGCGTAAAACATTCCATATTTTCTTGTGCAAATTTGACGTAATGTGGAATTTTCTTTGACCTTTTTCTGACAGAATTTCGGCGGAGAAAGGTAATTACTGTCAAACTTTGTTTGGAAATTATGACAGTAATGACAGTTGTCCGCCCGAAAATCTGTCAGAAAAATGTCAAAAAAATTCCCCATTAGATTTTCACCCAATTTTGATTTCTAAAAAAAAAATAGGTTACTACAAATCTATCTATATATAATATCATAATTATAATTTATGTATTCATTAATTAGTAATCAATTCAAGACTATAAGGAAATTCTATAACAATTTTTTACGTATTGTTTTAGTTAGTTTTGTATTGTATTTAATTTTATTTATGTGTAAGTTTTGTAGGCGACATCTGTAGTTACCACGTACATACCTAAAACTCAATAAAACAACGAATAAAGTTAATGGTTTCTTTTATTTAATTGCTTACCGTGATATTCATATACAGGGTGGCTCATTAACATCGGTCAGTATGGGAAAGACCGAAACTATAAGACACAAGAAGTTCTGTTCTTAAGAACCGTGTCATCCATTTTAATAACAATAAAAATAAATACACTCCACGCCTTTAATCCCAAAGAGGGGTAGGCAGAGACACTTGCTTGGCAAGTACCCACGGTTCACCTAGCGTATTTAACCCAACGTGACAGAGGGTGAGCCCATCGTCGTTATAGGGTTCACACACCTTGTGGTGTGCGGGTTTCATCACGATGTTGTCCTTCCCCGTACGAGCGTTGCGTTACGTACATAGGCTCTGAAAAAGAGTCCCATTGGTACACGTCCAGTAGCCGGACTCGAACCCGGGACCTCCCGGTCACAAGTCAAGTATACGACCAACTGGACCACAGATGCTAATAACAAGAAAAACAGAATTCTTTAAAAAAAAGTTCGAATATTGCATTACAAAACAGTAGTCACTTCCAACAACTACTGAAGTAAATTAAAGTATTTGAAAACAATGCATTGTATTAATTTTAGAGACTTGTTTCATAGAAACATTTACTTTTTAACCTATGGAATCGATCTCTAAATACTCGTAGAAATAGGTCAGTTATAAAAAAGCCGGGTTTTATTCCTGAGGTTATTTTTTAATGAATGAATGTAGTTTTTCTTGTTACTAAAATCGACGACATGATTCCTAAGATCTTCGTATGTCTTATACACACATCAATAGTGTCTAGGGATCAAGAACATATTTAGCTCTAAAAAAAAAATCTAATTTATTTAAATCAAATCTAATTTTCAGGATTGGCCTCCTACCTAATTTCCCATGCCTGTATCCATGAGTTATCACCACATTTTGAATAAATTATGAATGAATTCAGTTTTTGTAAAATATTTTATTGATTGCAATCTTCTAAAATGTACTTGATCCCTAGACACTTTTGATGTGTGTAGTTTTAAAACTTTCCCATACTTGCTTACTGTTGTACATAAATGAGCCTAAAGGTTAACAGCGCTACGAGAGCTAGTGCAGCTCTCAAAAGAAAGGACCTCAGAGCGATGCTACTATTAATTACGAGAATGTTTGTACAATTAATTACACGAGTTTCATTTAACCGTAAATCATTTTTTAAAGAAACGCGCACTGACATTATATGAATAGTTTAAACCGAGTGTTACGGCGCGAAATCAACCAAAGACAAGCATTCAGCTTACCTTCGTTATTTGCCCGACGTTTCGACACAGTTACATGACTGTGTCGTGGTTGCGAGCTGACTGGAGTACGGCAGCGGCGTCGTTCACTGGTTGGCTGCGAATCCGGAACTATCCTCAAAAAGTCACTGTTTCGACACATCACCCTAACGACATCAGCTGTACATGTTGATCTTTTTTCCGCGCGAGGTTTAATTTTGTTCAGCACTGGCTTCCACGTTGATGATAACTTATACCCGTCTTCTCGGTTGAAATTGGGATATTTATCTATCTCTATCGCCTCACACACAATTCTGGAATAATATCGGCGTTCTGTTGAATGCTTGTCTTTGGTTAATTTCGCGCCGTAACACCCGGTTTAAACTACATATTAATATAAATTTAACTTTGTGCGTAGAGCAGCTAAATGTGTAAATATTATATAATTCGATACGCAGGACCGTTCAAGATTTTGAACAAGATGGACAATTTTCGGACGTCCCGACGTTGACAGATCGTCAACCATTTTAGTGGAGACCTATTGGAAAAACGTGGTCATATTTTCTGAGGTTGAAAATAAATCTAACGCAGTGGTTGAGGAGGCGACCCAGCTTGTCCAATAGCTCCTCAGCTAATCCAGCCTCATCAGCCCACGATCGATGCATGTTGCATAAAAGCAATGGACTCCACAGATAATTTGGACATCTTTGACCGAAATAACTTCCTGACATGCTCATGAGATATAAGTTCATATTCCGCGGAAGAACTTTACGGTCGACTTTTACGTTCTTACCTACTTTTAAAATTTTGGAATATAGCATTCACACAGTCTCTGATATTGGATTTTCAAATAGACGAGCGAGAATATTTTTCACATTTTGTGACGTCACACACGCCTACTATTTTGGGCGGAGAACCTACGTCCTGTCCTGTTGGCATTAATAGTGTCGAGCGTTTTTCCAATTTTCGCTCCAATCTGCACTTTTAAACCCGACGGTGATTCCATTAACGCGCTTTTAGGCGTTAAAACGTATTTAAAATGCGGATAAAATGTTAACGAAATATGCGATGACAAAGAGGATTTATGAGGCGTGATTTTCATATTTTGCTTTTTTGAAAATGTGTGTGCAGTCTTTTAGTCATACCTACTTTACGAACGGAAATTTACTTTCGGATAGCGACAGTGTGTTGACGGTGATCGTTATTTATTTTGCGTTAGTGACGTTTTTATTTGTCAAATAAAACGTGTAAAACACAGGGGTGTGAGTTTTATGAACCTAATATTATGGTGAAACGGCTATTTTCACCATAATATTAGGTGTAAATTAAATGGCTTAGTAGTCTGGTACCTACTGTAAATATCCAACAAGCATTTGACAGGTCATCATCTATGTACCTGTCAGCGGCTGGAATAGAACCCACGACCTAACGGAAAGAGGCAGGCATGCTGACCACTACAACAACGGGCCCGTCGAATATAGGTACAAAACAGAACATATTCGTAAAGTTTTGAAGAAACGTTGTGAGGAAATGTACGTTATTACCTACCTAGTTATTTACCCTTTAACGACGATAGGGATGGGCATACTCATACATACTATTACTCAATATTGTTCACCGGGTATATAGGCGCGAATATAACCAAGTGCCTCTGCCTACCCCGCTTTGGGATTAAAAGGCGTGAAGTGTATTTATTTTTTTTATTTGATATAACCAAAGACAAGCTCGAGCTTACCTTTGTTATTTTACGCGACGTTTCGACGCAGTTGCATGCGTCGTGGTTACCAGTCCACTCGTTTCATTAAAAAAGGTTGGTACATACTGCTTCTAATTTTGAGTAAACTAAAACCATTAACAAAACCAGTACAAAGACGCCGCAGCGGCGCGGAGTTAAGAAAAACACCGCTTTCTTTCTCTGTACGTGTCCAGCTTAAAGAATAACAGAGCAACATTTGAGAAACATTCAGGGAATCGCTTCAGGCATATTCGATGAGTGATGGAAGTAATATTTTTTGTCGCCGTACGACTTATGCTCGACCGTAAATCCTTGAGCACGAAATATGGAGTGAAGTTTGCGCGTGGACACTTGAACGGGGACAATTGTGTGCTTCGGTTGCGGTTCACGTGATAATGATAAATAAAAAATAAAAATAAATACACTTCACGCCCTTAATCCCAAAGAGGGGTAGGCAGAGGCACTTGCTAAAGCAAGTACCCACGGTTCACCAAGCGTTTTTAACCCAACGTGACAGGGGGTGAGCCCATCGCCGTTATAGGGTTCACACACCTTGTGGTGTGCGGGTTTCATCACATGTTGTCCTTCACCGTACGAGCGTTGCGTTGCGTACATAGGCTCTGAAAAAGAGTCCCATTGGTACACGTCCAGTAGCCGGACTCGAACCCGGGACCTTACAAGTCAAGTGTCCGACCAACTGCGCTGACATTAAGGCAAAACTCGTATGAAAATCATTTTTTTTAATCACTATGAACAAGCGTTTGACCACCATCCTGCCTGATGTTAAGCAGCGATGTGGTCTACGATGGAGCACACTTGGTCAGTAGGTACCTATTCACCTCAGTGACTTGAAGACCTTCAGACTGTACTGTGCAGGATACACAGACTCCGGCAAGTCGTTCCACATCCTGGCGGTTCCACATTAGACTCCTGGCGGTTCATTTTTTACTTCAAAAATCTCAAAATTCAATACTCCATACATCCTACGCACCGTAAATATATGTTTTAATATACTGTAGTCCTCCAGTCAAGCCGTGATCTTGCGTATACTAAGTTCTGATAGTATAATGACAGCGCCTTGAATATTCAGTTCACAAAGACTATTTATGTACAAAAAGAATAATATAGGGCCCCGTGTGGAGCCTTGTGGAACCCCGTAGGTACATTCCTGATTCCTGTAAGGTATATTTTTTCGTTCTTCTTTGAAATTTGAATAAAAATTGCCGACTTCTTTATATGCCTCATTTCATCAAATCTATATACATAAAAATCAATGCCACTTTTCGTTGTAATGTTGTAACTCCGGAACGGGTGGACCGATTTCGCTAATTCTTCCTTTGTTGTGCTTATTGACAGTAGAAGGTTCTTATGAAAGAAAAAAAATGACATCCACTGCTGGGCACAGGCACCCTGGAGGTTATACTAATTTTATATTCATATTAATGTTAAGACAGGACACCGTCTGTCGAGTCCACGAGTCAAATATACATTTATTACCAAAACCAAACATTGCAAAGAACAATATAATTATATTTTATTAACAGTAGTAGGTATATGGGTTGATTTTGTCCTTGTTTGTCTAGTGCCTCTTCCTACCCCGCTTTGGGATTAAAGGCGTGAAGTGTATTTATTTTTTATTTTGTTTGTCTACGGCCCCTACTACTAAGTCAAAACCTGTATCGCGAGATCCGAATCGTAGTTTATCTAGTGACATTCGTTCTGTGCAGTGTAAGTACATTATACAAAGAATATTGATAAATTGTAAAACTGAGTGTCTGTGGTCCAGTTAGCCGGATACTTGACTAGTAACCGGGAGGTCGCGGGTTCGAGTCCGGCTACTATACGTGTACCAATGAGACTCTTTTTCAGAGACTATGTATACAACGCAACGCTCGTACGGTGAAGGACAAAATCGGGATGAAACCTGCACTCCACAAGGTGTGTGAACCCTATAACGGAGATGGGCTCACCCCCTGTCACTTTGGGTTAATTACGCTTGGTAACGTAACCGTGGGCATTTGCTTAGCAAGTGCCTCTGCCTACCCCGCTTTGGCAGCGTGAAATGTGTGTATTGATAAACTCTATTGATGTAACAAATTACATTTTGTTTTATCATAAATCGTTTTCATCGACGAAATAACAATTGATATGTATTAATAGCAGGCATAAGTATTGAGACGTTAATTCCCACGATTTCTTTCGCTATTTGTTTCAGCGCCACATGCCACCGACAGCCAATCGGCGCCCTTGACAGCTTTGAGTTGGGAAGCGAAAGGCAAAAGCTAATAAGTTGGGCTACAATTCCGCTAAAATATACTTATGTGACAATTGACATTGATAGAATTGAACGTGTGTCAATTATTGTAGGTAGTAAAGTATTTAATGGGGAATTTTCTTTATCTATACTAATATTATAAAGCTGAAGAGTTTGTTTGTTTGAACGCGCTAATGTCAGGTACTACTGGTTCGAATTGAAAAAATCCTTTTGACCATTTATCAAGGAAGGCTTTAGGCTATATAACATCACGCTGCAACTATTAGGAGCGAAAAAATGATGGAAAATGTGAAAAAAAACGGGGAACATTTTACATCCTTGAGGGCTTCCGTTGCGTGCGCTGCGAAAACGGTTCAAAATAGAAATTTTATATGTATGAAAGAATTATTCCTCTTGAAAGGATTTAAAAAAATGTCCTCGACAGTATTTGTCTATCTTTCAAGATTAATTTACTAGAACCGTTTTTATGGTAATAAAATTTGGTCGAAATTAATGCATTATTTGTTATCTCTATTATATAAAAATGAATTGATGTTCGTTAGTCTCGCTAAAACTCGAGAACGGCTGGACCGATTTGGCAAATTTTAGTCATGAAAGGCACGTGGAAGGTTTAAAAGTTGTATTTCTTCCAATACACGAGGTGCAAAGACGCCTATGGCAAAACAAATGTTTGCAAGGGACAGCTTGTATTATACTTTCCGAACAAAGTTTGACAATCTGTTGTGTAGTTTTAACGATATACGCATAGGGACAGACGGCGGGAAGCAACTTTGTTTTATACCATGTAGGGATTCAGGGGTCAGAAGAACCTCGCTTTAAGACTGGGAATATTTTTTTCTCTCCTTCGACCCGGGGCGACTAACCGCTCCCCCTTCCTAATATTTCACATTTACAAATTAGTTACAATTTTCCTTACAGAGGCGGTGCTAGAGAGGACAATTTTATCAACGGTTTATTGTATACCTATGATCTTACAATATGTATTCATTTGGTAAAAAAATATCACGCCTTTTAATCCCAAGGTGGTGTAGGCAGAGGCACTCCGTTCATCAATCTTATTTCACCAGCTCTTTTTCTACGCAGTTAATGTATTTTTCGAAAAATCTATTACCTATCCGTACATGATACGAAGTAACATACATACACTTCACGCCTGTCTCCCAGAGGGGTAGGCAGAGACTACAGATCTCCATTTGTCACGATCCTGACATACCCCTTTCGCTTCATCTACATTCATACATCTTTTCATACATGACCTCCGGTTTCGGGTACTTTTCACGCCACCTTCGGCCAGGACATCACCAATCTGGTCTGTATATGTCCTTCTGGGGCGACCTCTACTCACCCGGCCCATTACATCACCCATATAAATCTCTTTCGTCAATCGACTTTCATCCATTCTCTCCATATGCCCAAACCACCGAAGCATGCCCTTTTCAATCTTGGTCACTACGTCTTCCTTCAAACTTAGTAACGAAGTAACTTTCATCGAATTAGTCAACACAGAGTATTTGCTTAGCATTAGCAGCAAGTATTTCACGTTGTAGGTGGTGTGTACAGTCAACGACTGCGCAACACAAATCTTTTACTTATCGAAATTTTTGGAATAAAAATATACCTATAGGTAAACTATACAGAGTGTAAAAGAACCCCGAGAAATGGTCTTAGAAACGTTGCTAGGCTCGTCAATACGAAGAACTTTTATTGTGGTTACAATGCGGGGAAACGAAAAAAATATTTTTCATCTTCATACAAAATATACTAATTTTTGTCTCGGGACATGACATTTTGTATGGGGATAAAAAAAATTGTTTTCTTTCCCCAAATTGTCGCCATAGTAATAGTTGTTCATATTGATGAGCCCAGCAATGTTTCTAAGACCATTGCTCGGGGTCCCTTTACACGCAGTATGAAGAATCAAACTATATGGACTGATCTTTCTTTGTATCCAATATTATAGTATACGTATAACATATAAAAAACTCTAATACACACTTACTATGGCAACCCAATACAAGTATACTTGTTGCTCATAGGACTGCTCCAATAATAAGTTGTTGAGCAATGAACAAGAGTTTGACCACCATTCTGCCTGATATTAAGCAGCGATGTGGTCTACGATGGCGCACACTTGTTAATGAGAGGTTTTCTGACAGCTTCAAATATGTCAAAAGTAGTTCCAAAACATCTCACAGATGGCGCTAATCAGACATGATCTTAAGGAGAAACTCATTTTTGAATTGTCAACAAAAAATAAAAACATGAAATGACAACCCTGTCTAGGTAGTGCCATATATTGACATTTATTAGAACTGTAATAAGCCACCTGTCAGAAAACCTCCCATTAGGTACCTATTTACCCGCGACTTGAAGACCTTCTGACTGTACTGCGCAGGAAACACTATTACTGAAATAAAAACAACGTCCAGCTATTAACGAAGGTAAGCTGAATGCTTAATCCTTAATATATTTGGTTAATTTCGGGCCGTAATATCCGGTTTAAACAATTAATATTTTAACATTTGATTTGATTATGTGTTAAAAACAAAATTTAAAAAAAAACTGTTTTGTTTGAAATTGTTTGTGTTGTTTAGTATACGTATATACCTACGGTTGTTGTCTTACTCTTAGTAGTTTCTATTGGACCATTTGGCTGATGATGATGATGATTATTATTATGGTATGTATGTCCTTCTTGGTTGTCCTTTTAAAACATAACTTAAAGAAAAAAGAACCGACTTCAACCAGTAAAAATCGACATATATATGGTTTTCTCATAGATGCCATTGTCGGAACTGAACCAAATTTATATGGGACTAAACGGGAAGTACCAGCTTTCAAATAAAAAAAAAAAAACATGCAAATCGGTTCACCCAGGCGAAAGTTTTGAGGTAAAAAACATAAAAAAATACAGACAAATTGAGAACTTTCTCCTTTTTTGAAGTCGGTTAAAAATAAATACAAAAAGTTAGTCGTCGACAACACCGCATTCCAGACCACACTCTTTCAATTCTAATAAGTTAACATTCGCTCTAATAGTCAAATTTTAAATAGCCATCAAGTCGTGTAGAGCTTACAAAGCAATTGCGAGGTATATTAGCAAATAGGGGTTATAACGTCCGTTGCAATGCAAGGCAGAAAATTAAACAAGCGCCGCCGCCGTCTGATGCTCTATAAGAGCTGCAATATCGCCGCTATACAGCTGAAATTGGTCGGCGAACGGAGAATTGCACACGCATTGGCAACAATGCAAGCCTCCAGGGAAATTCACAGTTTTGTGCACTGGTACCTACCTATAAAGTGTTATGGAGCTCTTTTGCTATTTGATTTAGAAACGAGATTACACGTTTAATTTGACTTTATGAATGCGATTTTATGGCTTATGTGGGTACAAGCGGCACATATGATTAGGTTCAAAATCGCGCGGCAGATACTAATTAGGAGTTTTCTCAAAAGATGATCAGCAAGATGGCTGGCAGAAGCTGGATGCGAGAAGCTGAAAACAGATCATAGTGGCGTGCAATTGGAGAGGCCTATGTCCAGCAGTGGACAAATACGGGCTGATGATGATGATGAAACCTAAGAGTAAAATTCAAATAAAAATTGTTTATTCGTGTTTGATTGTTTACTTAAAAGTATCAAATTATAACAACCAATAATTTAATACATACTCGTAGTATAAAAAAACACAACGGGAGGAGCCATTTTCTGTCCCTATGAAACTTAGATATTTGAAACTACGTAAAGGAATTCTTGCGGGTTTTTTCAGTAGATAGAGTGATTCCTGAGGAAGGTTTAGCCGAACCACTGTTTTAACAAAAAAAGCCAAAATTTTTTTTTGAAATTTTCAGTAAATAGTTAGTGAATAAGCAGCTTGCAAATGACACCAAAGCAACAATGCTAAGTTTCATTATGATAGACGAAGATCCTATTTTTCCTGGTTTTGCAGAAGTCGAAAATGTCACCTTGTGTAACGAAGGTTTTCGTTCACAACACAAAACAATATTTAGATATTCTCGTTATTGTATAACTTTTTGTTTGTGCAAATGTAAATATAAAGTACTAGCTCAATCAGTCCAAAATTCAGTAACAAGAAACTCTATAGCAAAGTGAACCTGGCTTTCTAATTTCAAAGCAATATGCTAAGTAACCTAAGTAGGTAGATATCAAGAAAGCGTCAACTGGCAAAATTCTGCTCTGAAACTGTTAACGGTACTCTATCGTAACTCTCGTACCTACGAAAATTATCACGACCAAGTACCAAAGTAAAGTTTTTAAGCCCAACCTCCCACTTTGCAAATGGATTCAAATCCTCTTATACAGTAATGGAACACGGCACCGTCTCCGTGAAACCGAGAAAGGGTATTTGCTTCTACTACTGAGTAATTAATAAAACAGAAAGGGCGCAGTGGTCGACATTTGCGCCGCGGCCCCGCAGCGCAGCGGTTGTCAAACTTTTACACAGATGAGAATTTAAATATGATTTAGGTACTATTGGAGGATCCGTCCGTAAGAGTGTCTGTGGTCCAGTTGGCCGGGTACTTGATCGGCATTCGGGAGGTCGCAGGTTCGAGTACTGGACGTGTACGTGTGGGTCTGTTTTTCAGAGCCTATGTACGCAACGCTCGCCGACATCACCGATCTGCTTGATGTATGCCCTTCTGCTGGAGTCTCTCCTCATATTCCGCTTAAATCACTCAGTTGACGAAAAAGGTTTACATGTTCTTCTCTCGTGCCATATGACGATGGCCTCCACCAATGATTTTTATGATCATTTGCGAGGAAATGCCAATAATCAAGCGAGCAAATGAGTTGGCGATCGTAGTGGTGTTGTGATTTAACTCACAGAGAGCGATGCTGCCCGTCCTCTGGAAAGTTTCCTCTGCCTCTTACAATCTCTACGACGGAAAATTTTGCCACCCTGTATACTATAGAATTCTGATTATTAATAATTAAACTGAATTTAATGTTTTATCTAAGATCTGGCGGTAGCTGGTAATAAAACGAGAGAGGTCACCGTGTGGGGAAGGATGTAGTGGGTACACCAACCTTTCCAATAAAAATAAAAATATCTAAATCGACTACACCGTAAAGGGTTAGGTATGCGTATCATGAAAAAGTCGACTCATAAATTTAAACTTAAATAGTATCATAAAATAACATTTTTCATTACTAATTTGATGGACAAAATCTTTGCCCCCTTACCAATAAACGCGTTGTAACTTATACCGAAGTTATTACAGGTCTACTGATACTGGTTACTACATATTTGTTTTTTACTAAATACTCAATATCTTTATTGCATTACCATAATGTTATAGTGGATGTTACAGTGGATGATTTCACATACAATTGACAATTTTAGTTGAGCTTGGTAATGTCAGAATAGCCAAACCGCGTTTTTTGGTAAATCGCTATAATAGCATTGGGGCTTACACATACCAATAGTTGAGAATAGCCAGTATGTCAGAATAGCCAAATCGCGTTTTTTGGTAAATCGCTATAAAGACAATGGGGCTTACACAAACCTATAGTTGAGAACATTTGCAACAGTATGTAGGAGTATAGGCTGTAAGGGGAAATGGGTTCAATAAGAATGGTCCTGCCTACAGGCCGGCCGGTCGATTGACCACTGACCGACCTTCGAGCACCCATCTTTAATGCCTCGTAAGATCAAAATTGTATTTTATTTACTAGCGGTACTTTTATTCTAGGAGTTTATCTGATGAAGTACACACGTCAAAAGTGTCTAGGAATCAAGTACATTTTAGAAGATTGCAATCAAGAATATATTTTACAAAAACTTAATTCATTCATAATTTATTCAAAATGTGGTGATAAGTCATTGATACAGGCATGGGGAATTAGGTACGAGGCCAATCCATAAGATTAGATTTGATTTAAATAAATTAGGTTTTCTGAGAGCTAAAAATGTTCTTGATCCCTAGACACTTTTCATGTGTGTATATACACGAATAGCGGATCAACTATTTATAGATACCTTTATTTCATATGTACGGATTCGTGGTCGCAGGAATTTTGGGACAAATGATTTGGCTTTCTATTTATACAAGAACTAGTGGACGCCCCGCGATTTCATTCGCGTTGCTTAGCCTGCATCACAAATTTCAAGCGTCTACCTTGAGCGGTTTACATTTTTCACACAAAATAATGTTCTTGTTTAATTCCTGTTCCAGCTACTGGACGAGCACAGTCTTACAGCGCATATGTACACAACGCAACGCTCGTGCGGTGAGGGACGACATCTTAATGAAACCCGCACACCTCAAAGTGTGTGAACCCTATAACGGCGATGAGCTCACCACCCTGTCACGTTGGATTAAAAACGCTTGGTGAATTATAATTTGCTAGCAAGTGCCTCTGCCTACCCCGCTTTGGGATTAAAAGGCGTAAAGTGTGTGTGGGTGGTACATATGTACGTAGAATTTCCGTATACAAGTTAAAGCACCGGCCACTAGGCTACAGATTCTCTTATTTGACCATGTTTTCAGAATATACCTACTCTCCTTTTAACGTACTAATAATCTATACTAAATTATAAATACGAAAGTAACTCTGTCTGTCTGTCTGTGTCGCTTTCACGCCAAAACTACTAAACCGATTTAAATGAAAATTGGTTTACATATGTATATAAACTATATAGTTTAGAGCCTAAGAAAGGACATAGGCTACTTTTTATCTCTATCTTGTGGGAAGCGTCACTAAATATAGGGTGTTATAGTTTGTATGAAAGTACGCGAATGAAATCGCAGGGCGTCCACTAGTTTCTACATATAACAATAAAAAAGAAGTAATTTGCTAAGAATACCTTGAGGTAATACATTATTGTAAGTATTTCACGCAATAGTCAATAATCAAGTTGACACACAAAAGGACACATTGAGCTATACAGACCAGGGAAAGTTGATCTTGCGTATGACTTTTCAAAGCAGAAACAACGGAGCATTGTATAACGGCACTGCGTACTTGCACAATGAAGTGGACCGCAGAACATCGTTGTCAGCGAAGCTAGAAAAGCAATCTTCTTTTCGAATTACCAAGGGGGAGCGTTCTCTCAAGAACTCTAATAAATAGTCGGGAATGTAGACAATGGGATTCTGCTAATTTTTTTTTTTGCTCTCGTGGAATACGCAAAAAGTTGGCGATGGTGCGGAACCGCGCCGTATCTCAAATTAAATCTCGTCGACAAATCTTCGCGGGCGGGATGAGGCGAGTATGCCCCTACTGTGGCTTCCGGTTTCGTGTTTTGTGACTTGTGTGTCGGTCGGTTCTAGCTTGTTGGCACTTCAGTTGTACTTTTCTACATAACTGTACACTGTACAGCTCCATACTATAAATTAATTATACTCACTTAAACATTTTAATA
>SJJU01002796.1:0-42547 GCA_012932125.1 Conopomorpha cramerella | reverse complement strand
TCCACACTTTGCCCGAAATTGAGTTAGCTATACCAGGGTGCTAAGTTAAGACATATCCATCATATAAAAAAAAACAAAAAACATTTACACAAAAAAGTTCACTACAACCTATTTTTTATGTACCCTGACTCAATCCACATGTATGGCGGGTCAAAAGCGCATCCAACTTTAAAGCTCAATATCTCCGAAGTAACTTTTTGTGGATTGAGTCCTTTCTGTGTAACTACGTCCAACTGTGGCCAATATTTTTTTAACCGACTTCAATAAAAAAATCGACATAGCTCATCGTTTTAGCAAGCTGAAGTGGCAGTGCGCCGGCCATATTAGCCGTAGAACCGATGACCGTTGGAGAAAACGAGTTCTCGAGTGGAGACCGCGTCTCGGCAAACGGAGTGTAGGACGCCCTCAGGCAAGGTGGACTGATGATATACGCAAGATTGCTGGCAGAAGCTGGATGCGAGAAGCCGAAAACAGATCACAGTGGCGTGCAATTGGAGAGGCCTATGTCCAGCAGTGGACAAGTATGGACTAATGATGATGATGACTTTACTAAGTAAAGAATTGTAGGTACCATAATATGCAACACCGCTCCACAAAAGCTATGCTCGTATCTGAGTCCAAAAAACCGACTCTAATGTCTAGAACACAACGCTCATTTACTTCAACAACGCGATATTTTACAATATTTTGTTATTGTGAAAAGAATCCTTAGTGATAGTAATAAGATCGTTATTTCAATAGTGTCACATTTTGAGATATCGCGTTGTTGCTCTAAATTAGCGACAAGTAACGTGTAAACACATAAATAATAGTAATTTATTCAATAATAATATGTACCTACACACAAAATTAAATTAACAAAAATAAACATTTGCATGAAAACATGTCACGCCATTTAATCCCAAATCGGGGTAGGCAGAGGTACTTGCTAAGCAAATGCCCACTGTTCACTAATCAACAAATTACCTACATATGAAAAACAAAACAAAATTACATTAGATATACACCAAGTACTACGTTAATGCTACGTATGTATGTACAATACATATTAAAACTTTTGGACCTATATTTTAGAAGTAATATTTTCAAATCTCATTATCAATAACAGGAACACAAGGCAACGAAACAATAGAAATAAAATTACAACCGAATTTG
Source organism: Conopomorpha cramerella (assembly GCA_012932125.1). NCBI lineage: Eukaryota > Metazoa > Arthropoda > Insecta > Lepidoptera > Gracillariidae > Conopomorpha > Conopomorpha cramerella. The sequence continues at coordinate 41,392 of SJJU01002796.1, read as the reverse complement.
AGAACCACCACTTTTTTTTTGTAGTCAATGAACAAAAAAAAAAGTCACGACCAACAACATCGAGTGATGCATTTCGAGACGAAAGATATCTCTCTCTATACTCTTAAAAAACCTGTTTCCGACTCCTTAGGAGCTTTGCGAGGGTGAAGAGTGAAAAAAAAACATCTCCGAGAATTCCAAAGCAGACCAAACACGCCAACAAAAACCTACGACGACGACGGCTACGTCATTGCACGTAGAGATAATTCAATGGTTCGAACCTCAGACCAATAAGAATTAGACTGGCAATCCTAATATGACGTCTAGAATAAAAGCGAGACAACAATATGGAAAACATGCAGGAGTGAAAGAGTAAGAGACAATATCTTCTGCCCCTTACTGGGTATCAGGGTAAATCTGGATCCAAACTGTCAATATATATACGTGAGCGTCTGTGGTCCAGTTGGTCGGATACTTGACTTGTAACCGGGAGGTCCGGGGTAGGAAATAAGACACTGCCTAACTTAGTATTTTGGTTGCCCGACCTAATAATAGAGTTATTGCTAGATCCTTTTCTGTTGTACTCACAACATAGGCTGACGAACCCACCTATGTTTCGTAAAGACAAGTTACCTATACCGGTGTCAATCCTTGGGGATTACTGCCTATCTTGTCGTAAAAGCCAGTGCACGTCACTGCTAGACCCTAATAGCTGGAACATAACTAATTCTTAGAAATTTTCACGGCCTTTTCATTTTTAAATGGGAAATTCTACATGGCGTTTTTTTATCGCAGATTTTCGTCCATATTTATGTCACGAACGTCATTTTTTGTGACACTAATACAGTTCGAGGTCAAGTTATAGATCAGTGACCTTTGTTTTTGACCTGACACTTTTTTTATATGAAGAAACTATGTAACCATGCGATCATGGTTTTCTACGTACTCGCTTTCACTATTTCGTATGTTGAATCCTGCTTAGAATATTAAAAGCTCTTTACCAAATTATACACACTTCACGCCTTTTAATCCCAAAGCGGGGTAGGCAGTGGCACTTGCTGAGCAAATACCCACAGTACACCAAGCTTATTTAACCAACGTGACGGGGGTGAGCTCATCGCCGTTATATCGTTCACACACCTTGTGGTGTGAATCCCCCAAATTCTATCCATCCTTACAAACCTAACTCACGATTTGTTTGCCTACCACATCCCATAGCTTCGTAAATAGGTATTTCCTTATAAGAAATTACGTCCCTGTACGTAAATAACTTCAATGATTTTGAGTACCTACGAACAAATAAACCTAATTCATTGAGTCTTCAAAGTACTTAATTTAAACAGCCGACCTCTAGGTAAAAGTTTACGATCAATGAACAGGTTTGGAAACATAAATAAATATAAATATTTTACAACAACACACACATTGCCTCCATGCTATTTTAAGTAACTAAATCACTTGTGTTATGGAATTCAGAATACAGAATACTTACTTAAATATACTTACATATATATAAATAAAACACCCAGACACAACCAGCAAATACTTAAAAGCTCATGACCCATGTACTTGTCAGTGGTGGGAATCGAACCCATGAACGTATGGAATAGAGGCAGACTTGCTAACCACTACACCAACGGGCCCGTCAAACATAAAGAGACTATTTACATAGCGCGGTCTAACAGTACATTCTAAAATTAAAATAAAAATCTACCAAATAAATAGACATCATGATGTCTAGAATACAGTTTTTTTATAGATTACTACCAAATTATAACTCACGACAAATTTGGATAAAACAAGATAAATATGCTCGTACAACATAACACTACGGAAAAACAATAAAATACGTGAAGTGCTTGTTTTTAAATATGAAAAATGTAAAATATCATCACCTCTTTCTCAAGCTTTGTCACTTTCACGCATCTCAATAAACTTCAAGAAAATGTCCTGTCCGGTGATAGTTATTAAGGTACCCTACTTTGTCTATCTAAGCTTCAACTTCCAGGTCCAAAATGACCCTACAATGCAGAATGGGCGTGACTGTATGTAATTGTAAGTGTACGTGTACTTGTTACGAGCAATCAAATGCCTTCCAATCGCACAAATGAAAACAATAAAATTCTTATTCACAATCAAACCAGTACTTGAAACCGCAAAGTTCAATGCCCGATAATATCATATAGGCCTTATCAATATTCTTTATTAATTACAATCAATACAATACACGGCTGTTTTTCTGCATTGGTACTGTAGAGGTTATCAAGAGAAATACTAACGACAAATTGGTATAACCCTCAAAGAAGTTTCCATAGCTTTAAAGTTAAACAACACTGTTAGAACAACCTCTAACGCGTTTAGTCCTTACTAGCTGGCCAGGCAAACGTAATTATGTCAATATACATTATTGACAGTGTTTCTTTGCTTTTATATGCATGTTTTTTACTCAAGTTTTTTTTTCGTTGCCGTAAGAATTTCAGGATAAAATATATGCCTATTACTCAGGGATGTAGCATTATAATGATGAAGGAATTATCAAAATCCGTCCAGTAAGTAGTTTTTGAGTTTATTCGATACAAACATCCATCCGTGCCATTTCTCGTTCCTTCCTTGAACCGTCGTCGAGTAAAATAACAAAGGTAAGCTCGAGCTTGTCTTTGATTATATTCGCGCCTATATACCCGGTGAACAATATTGAGTTATACTCACTCTATCTACTAAATTAACCGCATCTGTTGTGTATTTTAAAGATCTAAGCATACATAAGGACAAACAGAGGAAGGCGAATTTGTTTTATACTGTGTGTCGGTGACCGTTCCTAACTAGCTAATATCAAACTGAGGCCACATTTAGCTATCTCAACGGTAGTCGTTTACTGAACCACTTCCTTGAAACAATTTGCCACCGAATTTCCTCTAAGATCCATCATGGAGATTCGGGGGAACGACGGTTGTTGCCCCGGTAATGGCCACATAAACTATAATATCTGTAAACAAAAAGCGGAGCCTAAAGTCCTTCCGCGTAACCGGGATAAATGATAGGCAGAAAATAGATCCAAACAAGTGTGGGTCATTTTTACTAAGGCTTCTTGCGGTACCTCCTTTTTTGAAGTGAAAACTTCTTATGGCGCGTTGGGCACTTTTGTGGGTGAACATTTTCAGCCGTTCTCGCTACAGATGAGATTTTACACAGATATATACTCCGATAAATAAATATTAAACGGAAAATTTATTTGTTTAAATATTTCATTTGACTTGTTTTCACTTCTGCCTGCACTCCCGGAGTGCAACCCCCATTGTTTTATTTATTTTAATTAATACTTTAGTCCTTTAGTTTAGTAGTTACTTCATCCCATGTACTAAAGCACTATTTAGACAACGAAATATACTTATTAAAATATATTTTTTTATCTTTTAATTAGGAACATCTTATATTTATAAATAAAACACGCAGACACTTCCAACGAGTACTTAAAAGCTCACCACCAAAGTACCTGTCAGCAGCGGTGGGAATCGATTCCGCGACCCAACGGAATAGAGGAAGGGATGCTGACTAGTACACCAACGGACCCATAATTCTTTGCAGTCTTAAGATTTGATTTCCTTCTGCTTCTGCTACTCAACTTCACTAGCCGGTTGTATACCATCCTGCATTTCATGTACCGTCCTCACTTTCCGATCCCAGCCAGGGTCATGATCTTCAGGCAACGTTGAAATGATGAAATTGCTAGTTATATATTTTATGTTTCAACGTACAATAAATTCAATTTAATCGTTTCGTTGACGTAACACAACCGTAATTCCCATTCCCTGTATAAAGAAAGCTCATTTTGCTGTGGCAATTGATATTGGAAAATTATACTAGTTATTGCCCAAATCGAATCAATATGATATTTATGAGATTTGTTCAATTTTCGTCGACTGGTGAGTTATTTCGGATGACTAAAGAACGTCACAAATTTCAATATTTACCTCATTTCATTCTGTCCTATGGAGAGTTCTCTCGGTCGCCTCTTACGATCCCTAAGACGGGAAAAGTTGGACCGGAGCTTGGGTACTTGCGTGCCGACAATAACGACTCAAATCTCAGCTTGAGTACCGATTGTCTCTGTTACTCAAAAACACGATGAGAACGTTACTTGAGTGGAGATCTGTGCTTCAGAGGGTACTGCTGCCCGTCCTCTGGAGAGTTCCTTCGGTCGCCTCTTACAACTCACAAGACGGGAAAAGTTGGGCTGGGGTGGTGACACATGTATTCTATTCGCCGTCACCACAAATATCCCCTTGCTGATTGTTACTGACTGTTATCATTATTTATACGAATGCAACCGATTTCATTCGACAAGTCCAATGCTTTGCGATAAACAAAAAAGAGCGTTGTGTGCTTTCTATCTAACATGGGAACAAATTTTGTATGAAAATAGCCCCCTTTTTTAACTGTTCCAGTAGCCAACAACAATACTTTATCCACGTTCATGAAACGGAACGAATAACGCACATTTGCATAGAGTATACATTTGTCTTTGTAAATTGTATGCATGATTGATATAAATACCCCTAAATTGTGACAAATAATTAACTAGAATTAACTAAAAGCAGTAGATAAAATTAGGCAGATTAACATTTGACTATTATTCTTTTCGTGATAAAAGTATTTTTGTTCTAGCTTTCATTCGAATACTGGACGATGGGCTAGCAACTTATAATCAATGCCCTTACAATTTAAATATTGATTGAACCTAATAGGCAATATTTGGTCGATCGCCCTTAAAAGATTTTTTTTTATCACTATGAACAAGCGTTTGATCACCATCCTGCCTGATGTTAAGCAGCGATGTAGTCTACGATGGAGCACACTTGTTCAGATAAAGATTCATAAATAAAGAGGACTGGAGTCTCTCTGACACGAATCCACAAACGTTCTGTGCCAAAGTAACCTAACCACTAGACCACGACCTACCTGTCATCATCATTACATAGCATAAAACAAAGTCGCTTCCCACTGCCTGTCCCTACGTATGCTTATATCTTTAAAACCACGCAACGGATTTAAGTGCGATTTCTTTTAATAGATGGTGTACCGGAGCGGTGTTAAACATACTTTTTAGAGCTTTTTACCTTTATTTTTGACACTTTGTATTTTGGTATTGTTATCTTCTTGTCATCTTTATTAGTTTTAGTATCGATTCGGTCTGTTTGGAAAAGCTTTAATGTTAATAAATCGCTTGTGATCCTAATCCTGTGACATGTTCCATTGGCTTCTAGCCATCTATAGGCTCTCGGGAGTTAGACGGTCACAGATGAAGTGACTATGCTACATGCATAATATAGCAGAAAAACACTTACCCCCTTACCAATAATCGCGTTATCACTTATACAACGGTTATTACACGTCTACTTGAACTGGTTATTCCGTATTTGACATACAACTGACAAGTTAAAGTTTAATAAAGGATAGTATTTAAACGTGCATCAAAAAAGTCTAACCTAACCTAACTAAAATACTGACTTAGCCACAAAATTACTGATTTGGTCTTCTAATTGCCATTCTGATGATAACTTTGGCTGTTTAGGTGTGCAAGTTAGTAATTTTGATGTACAGTTTATTATTTTCCTTTAATAAATAGCAATTCCGCCATTATTAGTAAGGCTTTTAGTGTCAGCATTACACTCGTGCGAAGTCGGGACGGGCCGCTAGTTTACTATAAATAGGTATGTTTGTATGTCTTTTGTATGCGTCGTGCTAAGTTTGTACAGCAACAATACTCTCCGGCCAACGACCAAGTTTGAATGTGTGAGCCAAAGTGCCACAGTACATCAAGTTTGTATCCCCATGCCATGATTTATTTGCTCGAGTTGCTCCATTCCAACGCGCTAGACAATGATGCTGTGTGCAACCAGTACAATGTGTTTGTGTGTGTGTCACTGTCTAGGTATGCGAATGTAAAGTATCATTTATAGACTAGACTAGGATATGTTTTAAATAGGATCTAGTTTTGATTCGGAGATTTGTGGCGGAGATTTTTTCTCAGATAGTAAAATTCACAGTTTTAACCTTATAATAACCACATTGTAATTAGTTTATGGTTTAATGTATTGTGTGGCATCATCAGCCACATGACGTCCACTGCTGGACGAGGGTCTCCCTCAATGATTTCCATGACCATTTGTGGGGGAAATGCCAATAATAGCCACGCTTGGCAGGCGTGTTGGCGATCGCAGTGGTGTTGTGGTTTAACTCACAGAGAGCGCTGCTATCCGTCCTCTGGAGAGTTCCCTCGGACGCCTCTTACGAACCCCCTACGTCTACGACTATACCAACATAATATACTGTTCAACTTTGTCTGTCTTAGGAAAACAGTAAAATATTGTTGTAAAAAGAAATCACCACGTTCTATAAAACATAGTTACCACGAAATCCTGAGTTCATACAAACATCGAAATCAAAGGACATCATCAAATCAAAAATAAACATGTTTTTTGGATCAAAAGCGTCATAAGCTCTCATAAGCTCTCTACACGGTGGTCTAGAAATAAACCACAAAATAAATGCCCGGCGAGTTCAAGCGCGAGCTAACGATTACGACGTAAGGTTCAGGTTAAACCCTCATAAAACGGGATTTGTCTGTGATAAACTTAACGCTCTAATAGCAATAATATAAAACACGACAGCCGCCAAGTAAATCACTATGGGTGTAAATTATACAGACGAGGCGACCCGCATGACACTATTGCTCGAATGCTATGACGCTGAGCAATATCGGAGGACTGAAATACTGTGCAGTAAAACACGAGGCTACGTTCTAAGAAGCCTTAATGGTGAAGCTATCTTTCCACTCGTGGCGCCTCTCGCTATCACTGACAACCGGACACAATTTTATCTTAGTAGGTGAGTGGTAAGTACAAAACAAGACTCGAAAATCATCCTCTACTGCATTGGTGCAGCCTGGACATAAGCGACGCCTAAAAAGGACGGCCATAACTGACCTAAGTAATAATGAAGTGTTGAAGGGTATTCACTGGAATACTCATTCTAAAACGTCATCATGTCAACCACTCATTTGCTTATAGTTCTTCAACTGATTGCAGATAAAACTAGGAAAAAAAAATTAGGTGTAAAAGGCAACACTTAACTTGCTGCGTTCGTGCAGAAGAAAGACAATTCTTCAAATTCCCGGCCACCAGACGTCTTCAATTTCTTCACATAATTGCCCCGATTTCCTTCATGTCACATAGCTATGGCATTAACAAGTGACGCTGTCTCGACTGTCCATCACAGTTAAAAGGGAATTCTAAATCCAATTTGTCCGTTGCTAGTTGCTGCTCAGTGCACAATTGCAAGCGTTTATTTCGAATTGCCCATCGCAATACTTATCAGGATTCGAGATGCTTAAAACCGGCAAAGCTATTGTACGTCAGTTGTGTTGGTTTCAGAGAGTTAGTGAGCTAGACCGACTTAGGCTTACAGCATTTGTTGTAACGCCACAGGCAACGGTGTCACCTTACGCCCCCGATAGTTTCACAGCCTTTCCTTAAAGCGACGCGGTATTACTTTGCAGGCTATTGAATGACTGCCAGTCACTTCGTATTAAGCAATCCCTGTATTCGTAACCCGAGAGCCTTCAGTTGACTCAACAACAGAAATGTTCTTTGTAAATATATATTCCTGTCATGTGGCTTCAATATCGGATGTGGACACTAAGTGCAGGCCGCGAGTAATCGCGTAAGCCAGTTTATTTTCGACTGGGAGTATGTAAGTGTAGATGTACGTCACCACAGACGGGATTTTATTACCACTTCCACAAATAGACACAAGAAGAGACAAAATCCTTAAGTACTTGGTTGGAATACCTCAAGGATGCTCACCCCTCTTGGGTGCCCCGGCGAACGTCCGACCGACAGACCGCCCTGTGGGAAAACATTGTTTTTTTTTCGGCACCGTTCCTAGAATTCGTTAGCAGGTACCCGAAGGATGCTAATCTGTCGCTTTTGTGTTGCGTCCAGAAAGTTAACAATTATTTGTGAAGAGTAGAGTGAAGTGGCGTCGTTGTCCGTCTCGTTGCTATTTTTTTCTTTGTTGTTGAATATTTTTATCTTTCATTTCGAAATTCTCTTTCGTAACGGAAGAAGAGATTTTGTGCAATATCGAAACACTGCACGGATTTCATGATTAATGGCAGCACCACCGTTTTCTTACCCATATAGAACTGGTTCTGTTTCCTGCATTTACTATGAGACGTGACAATGACCTCTACAAACCCACGCTAATAATACTTCCCCGGCTACATTGGGAAGTAGACGAGTAGACATGCATTTCTGTCACCGAGTCGACGAAACGTCTCCTTTGTTTGTTTGTAGTTCGTCACACGAACAAAGCTAATATTGTCTACAATGTCTTAAGTTAGCTCTTCCAGGTACGACTCTTTAATTTGTCCTATCGTTTACATATTACTTACCCACATAGATATATTTGACGGCCGGCATGGACTAGTGGTCAGGACATCTGCCTCTAGGACAACGGTCGCGGGTTCGATTCCCGCCACGGACATAATGCTTTAGTGATGAACTGTGGCATTTGTTGTGTGCGTCTCGGTGTTTCATTTATCTATGTAAGTATTTAAAAGTATTTATGTAAGTGTAGCAGTCTCTGGCACCTATAGTACAGGGTATCCTAGTTTGGGGTCAGGTGACCGTGTGTAAAAAAAGTCCCGGCATATTTATTTATGACCTCATATTTTTCCATTGAAGCCCTTCTGTTAACCAATTAAGTTCGTTTACTAAATGGTTTCCATATCTTACCAATATTATCGAGCCCGCATCAAACGCGTCTTGTACTGCTGAATTAATTCTATCTGACTTACCATTGTTTTTGTGTCGACTGCGAGGTGTTCGTTTTTTAAAAAAAGCTAATGACATCAGCGTTTACCTAACGCCGTATTAAGAAACCCCATAAAATACGGGGGACTCCCCATGTCTGCGGCAGCTGATCGGAAGTGCTGCCCTTTGTTACCTCTCAACCACAGTTTGTTTTTTATCGGCTAGGGTAGGAAGGAAGGAAGTGAATCGTACTCGCGTTAGAAATTTATCTTTGATTTTTGCCTAGTACAATTTTTACCAACGAAGTTCAAGTTATAATTCAAAACGTGAGTTTTTTTTTTCTTTATTGGAACCTCGTATGAAATATTTATTCACGTCGTATTTTTACCGCGGGAAAGTTCCATTATTCAGGATGGTTTTTAGGCACAATGGGCCTCGCAACAGAGAGCTGCGCCTGCGCAGCGTGCGATCCATTGCCGAGATCAATTGTCGTTTATGTACCGAGAGGTACTTTATTCACCAATTCTGACTTTGTCTGCGTCAATTCGAATACAATGCCCACCTTGACTGCATTTTGTTTTGGAAGGTGATTCAATAGACTTCCTGTTACACCCTTGAAATGTAATATACAGCTTTCGGAAATACAAAAAACAACATGGAAGCTTCCACCATGTTTTTGTTTGACGCGAATCACGTGCAGTTATGATTTCTAAGTAATTAATAGAATCGAAGGTTCTGGAAAGGCACGTGGCACTAGAACGTGCTGCAGCCAGTCGCCGAGTACACGGCGTATTTCTGTTGTGTGGCTTCTGCAAATAGAGTTTATAGCTCACCAACCACATACTTCACTTTATAATCGAAAGGTTTTGAATTTTGCTACGCAAGTCTACTATGGAACTTCGACATTCATGCACACCACATTTTAGAACGTAAAATATATGTCCCATAAAGAAACGATCGCATGTGTTTACCGAGTAAATCTGTGTTGTCTTATCAAATCCCTTACAATCCTATTATAGCTGAGAGCTCTTGGTATAACAGATGACGTTCTCAACGTGGGAACGTAATGAATGCATCAAATTATTAATTCTATCACGTGATTAATGTTATACCCCTTTTCCTGGATGTTTCCATGGAGCATGTAAGACCCGGTTTGTTTTGACGGTGGATGTGTAATGATATATTTTCATCAATCATAATTACTGAGAGGAAGCCAGATGCTTGTCTGCATCACGAATTGCTGGCGTGTCGCAAGACGCCCAGGATGGGAAGGCAGGTGTGACCAATAAGGGCAAAACGGGACACAGCCACTTCTTGCGGAGGGTTCGATTCATTTGTATTGCATGCGCTACCTGTATAGTTCACACAGACGGGCCGTTTGTACAAGATCTATGACGGGATACGTTCGCCGTGAACAAGAAAGGATCTGCGATGTAATAATCGTTGAATTGCACAGCGCAAAGACTAGTTCTTCGCATCCATTATCGAGAAACTTAATAAAAAAAATCTCTTCTAAACACGGCTTAATGTCCTTCATTTCTCAGAGTCCGAGTATCAATCGATAGCCTTCGCCGACAGTGATTACGTTCAAATTGTATCTCAAGAGTCGATACCAAGGTTCCTTTTACGTACACAGCGCGACTTGAAGAATAAAGTATATTTTATTACCGTCGCGGGTGCTAAAGAATCCAACTAGCATAAGCCAACGAAAGACCGATGTCCTCATTACAAATGCCGCGCGGTATTCGGAATGAAGTCTGGCATCGAGGAGAATCTGAAGACAATAGAATTATAGGTATTCGAGAATAATATTTAACTAAAAAGTAGGTCCTTGGCTGCTCGGAACACACTACCAAGTTTTAGATTATAATACTTTGCCGTATTTTCACTTCTGCCTCCGATTTCTGCTTTAGTATTTTCGTCGTTCAGTTCTAGGGTTATATTCTCGAAGCAGCCATAAAGTGGGCAGCGATGATGTAAAAATAAAGTGTAATAGTCGTGCGATGGCAAATGTACGGCTTAGATAAGGCCTGCACGCGTAATAGCTGTTAAAATGCGGCAAGGCGTTTATGTATCATATACTCTCGGTTCTCACTTTCCTTCGATAATAAACTTTGTAAAATATTACTAGTCAGTGCGCTTCAGTCTAGTTGTAGCTTGACGATGGTGCGTTCATTAGTTTCTCGTGAAGCCGATGATTTATTTCGTAGTTTTGTGCCCGTGGTCCGTACAAAACGCACTCTCAGGCTGTGCGGTCTGCAGCGCGGTGAACGAACTCGTGTCACTGCGCGCTGGTCGGCACGCTACTTGTTTCGGCAGACATCCAGTGTTATGTCGACCACCAACACACACAGGTATATACCATAAATGGTGTGAAACTCGCCCAGCAATGAAACGTACGCAACTCGCGCGCTCTGGCCGTCGGAACGTTTAATTTCATTCACAAAAACCTGAATGAGCTCTCGATGAAATGGGACAAAATGTTTTGATTGTTGTCCGCCAGTATTTACTGTTACCGCATCAGCTGTAATTGGTTTTAATACGCAAGTAGGAATGTCGTTGCATTCAAGGTGTTGCGTCTGGCACAGGTAAAGAGAGAGTTAACAAAAAAAAAACGCTCAGTTATCTACTAGACAAATATTTAAATGTGTGTTATTTATACCGCTAATCTGAGTGACGAGTTGCAGCTGCCCACCGACAATCAGTGCAGCTTACCCACCAAATTATTAAAAGCCATAAAACGGGTCTCCGGTTAAATAATTATTATGAAGGGTGAGCCACCCTACGGCTGCACCGACGAAACTTTAACGTGTTGTGATTCTCGCATGTCCCGTGCTATTATTCTAACGCGTCGTGTTGTGTTCTATCGATTTCATACGGCGTGAAATAACGTGGGCACATTCAGTTACATGAAAACGCAATTTGCGTTCGTTCTACCTTTAATGTACGTAATAAACTAAGCGAAAATCCGCGAGACTAGACACTATTTCTACAGGTAGTAGTCGGTATGCGCTTAGATAAATCTTAGGTTTATGAATTGACTCCCCTGACCCGGAGACTTTCTTGCAACTCCCGTTAAGGGCAGGTTCACACTGATACGTATGGTCGGTACAAAGGGTTAATAGAATAGGCTAGGTAGCTACTGTGTCAAACCGGCTGGCATTGTGTTGTGTGGAGACCGTTAGCCAGCCCACCTGCCGGTGTCGGGCGCCTCGCCGGCCATTCGCGAACCACTGAACCGAGAGCGACGTGTGCGCACCCTAACCTAAAGGCTAAAGCAAATGAACTTACCATATGACGAGTGCTGTAACAGACATTACGATGCATTCACATGGGTGTGAATATCGCCATTAAATTCGCGAGTTTTGATTCGTTGTTAATTTGAAGGGTACAAGGTAAAGAACAAGTAATGTCACATTTTTTTTAATGGGAGGTTTTGTGACAGGTGACTTATTACAGTTCTAAGAAATCGCAATAGATGGCACTACCTAGACAGGGTTGTCATTTGATATTTTTGTTTTTTGTGGGCAAATTCTAAAATGAGTTTCTTAAGATCATGTCTGATTAGCGCCATCTGTGAGATGTTTTGGAACTACTTTTGACATATTTGAAGTTATCAGAAAACCTCTCATTGGAAGAAACTTTTTGTCTATGGTACTTTTATTACGAATGTAATATTTTAAAGAAAACAACTAGTTAGCTCAGAAAAGGCGAATATCCATGACTTTCAAACTTTTGAATGTGTATTTCTGAAAATCAACTCATTAGGATATTCCCTATTCTTTGCCTGTATCCTTAATTTATTCTTATGGTTGCAAGTATTTTATTGCTTCGTTCACGTTTCATCACATTGATTGGCAAGTTTTTTAATGCTTTTACGGATTAATCTTGTCTGATTCCTTAATAGAAGAATCATTCTGTTAGGAATATATTCAAGAGTTTACTGAAATCACCTTAGGTACATGTCGTTATCGAATCTCATTACATTTTCTCCTCACAAACCCTACAAAGCAATTGTACTTGACCAGTATTTAATTATTTATTAGTTGGTATGCGTATTGATTATTGATATACACACATCAAAAGTGTCTAGGGATCAAGTACATTTTAGAAGATTGCAATCAAGAATATATTTTACATAAACTGAATTCATTCATAATTTATTTAAAATGTGGTGATAAGTCATGGGTAATTAGGTAGGAGACCAATCCAGAAGATTAGATTTGATAAAAATAAATTCGGTTTTTTTTAGAGCTAAAAATGTTCTTGATCCCTAGACACATTTGATGTGTGTATACCTATTGGTATGCATGAAACAAGCTAATATTTACCCATAGAAAAACACGGAAACTCGTTGTCAAACCATACCGCAACATCTATCGTCCACCATAACAATCAACTATGCATGTACTTCCAACTAATGCTATTTAAATTATTCGTAAACATGAATGTGAAATGTGGCGTATGATCGTCCAATATTTGTCGAGCCAATAAGCATGCGGGGTTCATCGAATCGATATTTTATCGCCGCTAGACAAAACCGTATGACAAAACAGTATAAAGTGAGATAAGCGACTTGTGTCCCGCGATCGCATTACGAAATGGCCGTGCAACTGGCGTCGAAACCTAGCCACTAGCACGCTTGTGATTATCTCTATATACTGTTACTAGTTAGTGTTGGATTACATGATGACCTACATACAATTGTTGATGCATTCCATGTAATTACAACAGAAAATTTATAATATCTACTAGGTGAATATTGTTGGCTCTGAAGAATGTCCTCTGGGTGCCCAGGACCCACCCAGCGACAGCGATAAATGAAGGCCATCGGGGGTTTTTGGTCAGTAGAAGTCTGACACTACCCCGTCGCCGTCCCCATAGCGGCGGGGTGTTCGTGAGGATTTCTCCATCGACCACAAGAAAAACATAAACGTTAAAAATTCCCTGGACTTCCACGTTTAATTCAAGACCAAAATTAGTCAAATCGGTCTAGCCGTTTTCGAGTTTTAGTGAGACTAACGAACATCAATTCATTTTATATATATATTTAGATTATAATATCTATTTGTCGACTTGTTTTTCCTCGTTTTTTTTTATGAGACTATCTCTCGTATTTATTTAGGAAACAAGGGGGATAACACAGGGGAACAGTAGAAATTCGAGCGACCACGCCGAAACGGCGCCGACACAAAACAAGACTTATTGTAATGTAAATAAGTTTTGATCACGTACTTACAAATATATCAACGACGTACTGTCCGAAGAAATGACGAGTGGGCGAGAAACGTGGGCCCTTAACTGTTGAATAAACAACAAACGTAACACAAAAAAATCTCTGATCTCCACACACAGGCCAGTCCCGTGTAAAAATGTTCAATTTTGTGAACTTTAGACAAGTGCCTTCAGTATTGTACTGTGTTAACGGTACATTTCCTTACGTTTCTTGCTCTATAGCATCGAAAACGTTCATATTCCACTAGCAGGCGAACCTCTAATTACCCGCTAACGAATCATGTAGGCAGTGCGCCGAGCGTAGTCATATAACAGGACCGGGATCTCTACAATAAACGCTTATACGTTTAAAGGCTGATTTCTTTGTCTGCCCACGTCACTCCCAGTTTGAATAGGAGGTTGTGGTATGCGCATCCCGCTTTCTGTCGCGTGGGTGTTGGGTTTCGAGGCTCAGTCAACCCGTGAAAGCAAACATTCACTCGACAGAGAGCAACTTGTGACTAGATGCGTCGCGAGATGCAAATGCTTCCTCGTTTCACGCTGCCGTTGGATGCAACGTTGAATGATATTGTTTATACACTATTCTTCGGTATTCAGCAGCTTATGCTTTGAATTCTAGATGCACAATACATACAACTCGCGTCTTAAACACTATTAAATATAGTCATACTTTTTTGGTTCTGATGTCTTCCAGATGTCTTCTAAAAAAATGTCTTTGGCGACTTTTACATCTACTACTGGAAAACATTTTGTTTTTATTGTTCAAACCAGAACGAGGCCTTTCGGAATATGTTATTGGAAGGTCAAAGTAGTTAATTTAAAAATAAAGAAATTACAGTACTTACTTTTTTTACAGTTTATTTTAAGGAACATAAAGAATTAAGGCTTGAACATCTTTCGTTCAAAATCCACCTTGGAGGTTCATCTTGCGGGAAATTATGTTCATAATATTGCCATTTCGTAGCAAATTGCGGCACCTACTTCACGAAATTACCTACGAAACAGAAATTAGGTAAGTGTAACAAATCAGCGAACTCCGACGCTTTATCATGTAAACGCAAGTGTCTGAGATAAGATAATATTTATGTTTACAGATAATTTAATAGTGAATTTTCGTCACTACCTATCTGTTACCGAAATACTAAAGGGTAATCGGAGTGACGACGTAAACTAAGATAAAGAAAGTGAAGCTGGCTGTTAAGAAAAAAAAGAATAAAAAAACCAGATTCCAAATTTAAAACTGCATATAAATCGACAACGTCGGCTCTAAAAACCAACCAATGCATTCCTGTCTTTTGTAATTCACTCAACACTCTCCAGACTAGATCGTTGAAATAATTTGTTTATTACATTATCTAGTAGGAGAGGCATTTTCTATGTATACGAAAATAACCGAAGCTGTTAGTAATGAAGACATTGCACGTGCAAGGTGTGAAGAGAGGTGAAACATGGTCACGAGCCCTTATATTATTTTATTTTTAGAACTGCGGTCTAGTTTGAAAGAAAAGAAAACATCCTTTTAAAATGTTTATAGCATATAGGTTGAATGCACCGTGCTGATACAGGATGTCAAAATATACTCTACCTGAGGTTCATAGCTTTTACAAGATGACCTAAGGAATATTCGTAGTACATAATAAGTTATTCGGCGATGTCTTTGACACATATGAAACGTTTCATTATAGTAGCAGATTAAACAATTCATGAGTGAACTGAACAGCCTCAATCTCCGATCTTCCCACAATTTGCTGCTCAGCACTCCCCAGCACCGGTCGGGCTACACGGCTGATTCTTTCACAGTGACGGTTATCCGCTTGTGGAATTCCCTACCCACAAGTCTTAGGAAAGCGCCATCGCTAACATCTTTTAAATGGCAAGTTCGGGCACATTTGTTAAGAAATTGAACGTGTTGTCAATATTGTATATTTATTATTTGTTTATTTAATTATTATTTATCATGTACTTACCCATATTTTTTTTTTTCTTTTCTTTTTTGTTTCTCTGAATGTATGTGTGTATTGGTTTTTTTTTGTACTATAAGTTTCTATGTAACATGTATGTTTACCTAGTTCAATTTATTTAGTATTTATAGATTAATTTGGATTATTTTTTTTTTTCTTTTTCTATATATTTCTTTCTACTTAGCTTTTTCACCACAACTTGGGTTGACTGGTAGAAAATGCAATAGCATTAAGTCCGCCATTTGTAAATAAATTGTGCAATAAAGATTTAAAACAAACAAACAAACATAGATAGATTAGATAAAACATTTATTTAGATCGCATGAAACATTAGTAACACGAAAAAATAATAATAATAACACAAAATAAAAAACAAAGACACAAGAAATAGGTGGTCGATTTTTACAGTAGAATAAAGTAAATACCTACTCGTGTGCCGTGCTTCACGGGAAGAAAATGGGCTTCGACTCAGCATTGTGTCACAGTTACCTGCGACGCTGGTATTCTGTCGACACCCGATACATGACAGAGAGCGCAACCGTCACTTTCATAAGCTCTTATCAGAGTAATTCCTCCAAAATTTATTTTCCCCTCAATTAGCGTTATTTAACACTTCTGTATGTGACAACATTTTAAATCGCCAATTACAAATGTTCGTTAACGAATCCGTCCATAGTAATGACGTCGTTGAAGTGCATCTATAATTAATACAAAATTAACAAGCACTCCATTCCCGCCGACTCATTCATGGCATCACCAATAATCTCCGTCATGTTTCTATTAAGCGGGATTCGGTGCCGAATATTCGGTTTTAATCGGCGTGCTCGTGGTATTTTATCGGATGGAGCAACGCCTACGAATCGTTACAGGTTTGACTGGTTCGCGTTGGTTATTTGGGTGTTGATCATTGGACTGGACTTTTTGAAAATGCGGCCCTGTACCAAGATACGATTGTGATAAGAGTGAGTGTGTGCTCTATTCAGATGAGCGGTTCAAACGCGCGCCGACTGAGGGCAGCTCGCGTCCCGGCGGCGCCTGCGGCTCTCACGTCCACAAAACAAACAAGACTATTCAATCCATCCGATCGGCCAACCACGGGCTTGAGCTTACAAGCACAGGGTAATTTGATGCGATGCTCACCTTGAGAGCAGGATTCTAAACAATTTACGATTATAAAATCTATCGGATTCTTTTGAGTCGCTATTGAGATTGGCATTTGGAATCATTATACCTTTGCAAGGTAAAAAATAAGTTGTTAAGTCAGAGTTCATTGTACGAAATCCTAATAATACCTGCAGACGAAGATAATATGTTTCTTAAAATCCAATGCGTTTATAAATACATACACTTCACGCCTGTCTCCCAGAGGGGTAGGCAGAGACTACAGATCTCCATTTGTCACGATCCTGACATATCCCTTTCGCTTCATCTACATTCATACACCTTTTCATACATGACCTCCGGTTTCGAGTACTTTTCACGCCACGTTCGGTCAGGACATCACCAATCTGGTCTTTATATGTCCTTCTAGGGCGACCTCTACTCACCCGGCCCATTACATCACCCATATAAATCTCTTTCGTCAATCGACTTTCATCCATTCTCTCCATATGCCCAAAAAAAATTTATAAATACATACAATATTTTTGGTGTTAAAACAATACCTTGTGTGTTATTGTTTGTCTGTCATGACAGACACCCGGGACAATTGTGACTACAAGAGCTTTGTGTTATACGATACTGTTCTTCACGTAGTTCTTGACAGATGGAAGGAAGTCGCACATATTTTTAAGAGACAAAACAGAAGCTACCGAATTACTCTTGTCATAACAACAACTGTTTAAATTTCGAACATCCGAGAACGGAACGCTATGTCAAGGAACTAGATTGCTTACGGAAATCCAATTTCGAAAGGTGCCTAGGAAAATCTAATTTCACACGGCAGAGTAGTACGTCTAGATAGTGCTAAGCAAATAACTACTAATTGAAAGCGTGATAAAACCGATATTCTTCTGAAGCTCTCCATTCGAATTCACGTTGAGATATGAAACCTGTCTTGGGTTAGATCATAAAATGTTTAACAGGATTGTTAGTTTTATGGTGCTTTATGTTCCCACATTTCTTATATGAACGTCTGCGTTTCACTGGCCGAAGATCATTTACAGCTTCTCAAGCTCAGGTCTTAAGACTGTAATAGGTATGGTCGATGATCCTGAACCTTACAAAAACGTAGTTATGATTTATAGGATACATTTCTGAGTTAAAATATTTTGAGGGGAAATTCACTTGCATATTTTTTTCAATATCGCAGTACTTAACATCCATACTAATCAGAAATCTTATGAAAAAAATTAATTGCTGTTAGTCACGCTACAACTCGAGAGAGGCTGGACCGAATTGGCTAATTATCTTCGTTTATTTCTTCCTAGCATCTCCAATTGGCTAATTTTGTCTTCGATTATTTGTGGATGTATGTGTGTACCAGGTGGTTAAAAGGTGAATACATTTTACCCCTGTCAGCTGTATTTCCTCCAATACACATAGGCGACTTCCTATGGCAAAGCAAATGTTTGCCGCGACAGCTAGTTTGGAATAAAAATATACTTAGCTATAAGTTCACTACAGGGCCGAACCTAGAAATTCTCTCCTTCATGTATTTGACCATAAAACACAGAAAGCTGCTTTTTATCACGAAGTGGTAGTTTCAAGTTATTTCGGTCAGCAATAAAATCGAACAGCCCAAAGGCCTTTCAACCCAAAATTTATAAATATTAACTAAGAAGGACTAACCACCCGGAAAATAAACGCTTCACCCAGAAAATTTCCGATATTGTGATGCTTGTACGAATACTTCCCTCAAGCAATGTTAGATTTGAGATTTTATTGGATTCAAACAAGATGAGATTTTCCGCTCCGCCATTTGGTACTGCGTTTCAATATGTTGTAAAAATATTCTTATCTCCCTCACTAGAGCAAATGCCAATAAAAACGCGTCATAGATAATGCGTTTCATACAAAAAACATTCGACCATATGGCTTAGTAATTCGTTGTCTATTATATATACCACCCTCTTGAAATCGCAGAGCGTAATATTTTTATTTCGGTATTATTAGGTGATGGCTAAATAAGTGGTGGATAAAAATAGATTTCGTGCTAAGGGAAGAGCATGATGTTGACTATGTTATTTTGTCTTAACAGAACAATAATAATTATACAGGTATGCAAATGAAAATTACTACTTTACATACATTTCAAATTATCGTTTTAAAACATCATAATGAAGCTTTCTCACCTGTCACAGGTGGTATTCAAAGCATTGACCTAAAGAAATATTCACACCTTAATACCAGACCTCTAATCCCTAAAACCAAATTACTGCTTAAGGCTTTTATTACTGCTTAAAAATTACTGCTAAGCTTTAAAACGTACGTCAAACCGGGCACTGGCTGAAAATCAGCGTCGTGGCGTAAGTCGCGGCAACATGCTGAGCCAGCTGCCCTTTCATCGCCGCAATAATTTAGTTTTTTTTTAAATTTTGTATAATATATGTATTTTGTATTCTGTTACTATTCTTTATGCTTTTCTTTTTGCCTTGTGCGGCGTGAATAAATATTTTTTCTTTCTTTCTTTCTTTTCTTTCTTCTTTCTTAAAAAAAACATCAAAATCGTAGTTCTTCAAATATCCGTCCCTAATTTGGCACACGAATAAAATCTAAAAATACAAATGCATGTATGGAAATAACAGGCGCCACAGATGCACTCGCCGCACATCAACAACAATTGTGTCAATTTGAGCATGTGGCAATGTAAAAAAAAAAAGAACTCGACGGGGACGTGATTATTGTTCGGTCACAGTACAAAGAGCAGCTGATCCCACGATTGTTTAGATGATACACCTATCATACAGCTTGCGTCTGCCACAATTTATCCGTACTCAACTATTTCGAGTAACATCTGGATACAGCCACGGGCCATAGTTTTATCGATGCATAAACATAATAAAAATTTCATTACCACTACCACCCAACCCTAACGACACTGACAAACGGAAATTATATATATCTTGGACAATACTAAACACGTAATTTGAACGTCGAAAAGTTAATTATGTAAACAATTTTTGAATAGGTAGCCACGTGATACGGAAACGCAGCTCGTTCAAGGGGCTATTTAAATTGGTATTGTTGTAGTGTAGTGGACCGTTTAAATGACATATCGGAATTCGAACATTTTATACTAAAGTTTAAGCAAAAACATTTTTTTTCGGAAATCAACTTCTAGACTTTGTAAAAGGGATTCCTAAAGGGATGTTCTAGGAATTTATGAAGCACGATTTTTTTTGTTGTTGTTAAAGAGAGAATTAGTCCAATAAGATTTGTCAAAATATTTGAATATTGACATTTAATTTGTTTAGGGCAATGACATTTTTGACGAAGCTTGTTGCCGATATAAATCTGTATATATATTATTTTAAAATGGTTGTAAATAAATAAATTCGGTGTGAATATTCATGTATTTATGACAAGAGAAAGAATTATGTAAATTTTAGAGAAAGGAAATTACACGTACAGTCATTGCCACGTAGCTTCAATTAGAAAGAAATTGGTGTTGTTCTTTGTTGAAACGTTATATGTTTATGTTTGTCTACATAATAATATAATAATAAGTGTTCACTGTACCGTTTAACCTACTAAATCTTTTTGTATGTCATTTCGCAACAGATTTCCACGAAATGTAACAATTCGTTTTGCGCACGTGCAAAATTTGTTACAATAAATTCTCTCTCTATCTGATTACCCATTTTAATCCCATCCGATAGGCTATTGTACGTGAATACGGCGATAATGACTTAAATATAATTTGATGCGTGGGGAGGCATATTAGTGGTCACGCAACTTATCACACTTATCATTCACTATGACTTTTTAATGTTACCCAGATGACAGCGCACCCTCTGCCTCGCCTCAGTTTCCTCGGAACTATCAACTAAAATTACTTTATCACATATTCCTGGAATGACTGGCCATCATAAATCCTTGGATGCAGGAAATCAAACTGCTATTAGACGAGACATTGAAATTTTGTTTTTCTTTTTCGCTTCGCGTTCATAAATCGATCGTTTTCGGATCGAAGTATCCGCTCGAGGAACAAAAACATGGAATCCCACGGCATACCTTTCCACGTGTCTTCACAAATGTTCGTTTTGAATTCGAATCTTGCGTAGTGGATACCATCTGCTGCCAATATGTAAAATGTACGGACATGTGTTGTGTTCTAATAGACCCTTCGCATATTTCATAGTGACCTACACAACAAGCCAATTATCGATGCCACTACTGACCCTTACGTTTATAATTAGACTATTGACTTATCGTATTACTGTAACTGTTGAACAATTCGCTTCTGTTTTCTGGATTACCGCTTCTGTTAATTCTTTGTCTTTTTTTGTTTCGTCACAGTCGATTAACTATAGATGTAGTACTAATATACTTTCACTTGCTTTTTCTATTGAACAATGAAGGATATTACGCACAAAACAAAAAAATAATGCGGCACACCCGTCTCACACGAATACACAAATCAAATTTGTAACCATTTTTCAATTAGCCGTCGTTGACCACATTGGCTTTTTGGCTGCCATAAAATTTGTTTGGGGGTCAAAGTTATTGAACGCAGAATGACTCTAATGTTGTTGACTGTAAGTTCGATATTGAGGGACCCGTATTTTTTTTTTCTATTTGTAATGGGCGAATGGGCCCGCAGTCCTTTGCTTGAAGTGGGTACGACCTACTTGAGTATTTCGATTGTTCCAAACAGCCTGCTCTGGAGAGAGTTGTGCAACCGCGATAACAATAAAAGTCGCATAAATTACTTTTCATTGCTCTTTTGTGTTGTTTTGTTATCTTTTGTACAGTTTCAATGATTTGTACTTCACTTACTGTGCATTAATTTCTGTCCATTTTTGTTTCAGGTAAGTTCCAGAAATGGCTGCTTCTTTATCGTTAGCATTTGAATCAATTAGTTCGGTATGTGAACTTGGAACTTGTCTTTGTCCTAGCACAGACAGCTGTGTGCTCTCTTAAAATTAATGCCAGACATTTCAGCTGTTCCTTATCTTGCGGGATGAACAACTGGAGTAGACGATACGATTCCCTCTGTAAATAATATTGTTCACTTATCTCGCTCCACATCGGGCCTGGTCACGAGTGCGGTGTTCCTGAAAGGCCGCTTGGTGGTACCAATTTATCTCTGTTGTGGACAAAAGTGCCGATCGCACTGTAAACACGACCTTTCCCTTGAACTAACAGTTTGCTCAGTGTTTACTTCACGGAGCACTATATGGACGATGGTCAATATGTGCGTTTCACACTCTCTTAGAAACTTGTTTGAAAACCTTAAACTTTTTAAAGAATCTCAATGGTATTTGAAGAGAACGAAATTGTACCGGCACTGCGCTGGTCTGGTTATAAATTATCTAAATGTTCAAAGAAGGAAAGACTAAATAGCACTCGATCTGGGTACAGAATGTTATGGTTCAGTACGACTAATTGCTTCCTAGTTCGTTAGGAGGGAACACGAACACCAGTCGAGGTGCACGCCAGACTAATGAATGACCATAGTTATAAATGTATATGTATATATATTCTATAACATCTATGGTACATCTTCGCGACAAGAGTTTATCGGACATTATTATCGATATACGATACCATTAGCAGACAACAAAAGGACGAACATTTCTAAAAACTATGATTCTTTCGTTTCTTTATTCTTATTATTCCTCTTCGACTATCAATTTGTCATAAAATGACCCGTTTTCCTGTTCCCGATCTATGTCGTGACATTTTGTTTCGGTTTACGGTTACTGGAATAAAACGACGCCAGTTTTTCTGCTCGTCTAATATTTCAAGTTGCTCGCTTTGTGTTGGAAAAATCTGCAAATTGCTGGTGTAAATGATACCCGAATAAAAGTATTTACTGTACCATACCTACAATGAATAGAACTGTGACATTGTGTCTAAAGTCTCATACGAAATGTGCGTTCCCATCAGTCACGCCCTGTAAAACAAAACGAAATTTCACACCACAACTGTTTAAGTGTCCTAATGAAATATTGATGGTATGTGTCCGGCTTTAGACACGACAAACGACAGTTATGTCGTAAAATAGTTTCTGTTATGCTGTTGGAATCATTTGGAGGAAAAATACTACAACATAGAAATGTTAATTGATCCCTTTTCGTAGATACCTTTTTTAATTATTTAAGACTTAAAAAATCTTCGAATGCAACCTAAAACAATCTTCTAAATTCCCCTCTAAAGATGTTAGGTAGGTATGCCACGGATCACAGTAATTGCACGTTTACAAGCAGGGATCCCAAATGATGCCTCATTCCGGGAGACTTCCTCACTCTTTGTTTAATATGGCGGCACATCCGGGTCGCGAGTGCTCTCCATTTTGGATATTGCTACACAGGGAAGTGGAATCGCCGGTCCCACTTGTGTCTTCCGGCTTGAATTTCTGGAATATACGTTACATAATAACATTTACTATGACATGTTAACGCTTGCTCTATAATGTAGGGAATCCTTGCGTATACTCTTGAGAGCGCTTCCGTCGCAAGTTATTCTTCGTACGACAAAAGTATGTTTATGTTTTGATCAATTCACTTTTTAATAGTTACTTCGACTCGTAAAAGGCTCAACAAATAAGCATTACCGCGTTCAATTAACTTTTCAATATTCACTGGCCTTAATACTTAATTTCATCGTTCAGCCCATATCTCGTTGAATGCAAACGACTTCATTTAGGCGACGATTGTCACAATTTAAGATCAGCTCATTGAATGAAACGGATTCGCCAATTAGGTTCACTCGTTGAATTAATAAGGGTCCAAGTGTACCTCTCCCGCCTTCTGCATCTTCACAAAAAGGGTCGTTAAGATAAACACTCCTTTCCTTTTCCACATTAATTTATTGCGGTTATCTCGATTCAGTTTAATCTCAAATGATGTTTACAATTTGTGTTACGTCTCACCTTTGTATCGCGACGTAGTAGACATGTACGAATGTTTGAAAAATATGTCGGATGTTTGTGATTGCGTGTTGTAATGAAATAAAATTTCTGGGAACCACCAAAGTGAATAAGGTTAATAATGTTTTTTTATGGGTATTCATATGGCTAACTTAACCGTATGCATATTTTATGGACACACCCGAAGCTTCGTAAAGTGCACAAAAGATAAAGCTTCTTAGTATACATATATAGGTATGAACTTCTCGAAATTTTGAATTTCGAAATTCCGTTTTGAAGAAACTTGATTTACTTAAATGATAATGTCCAGAACTTCTTCCTGTTGGGGGAAATATTAAAATTTCTGCTTTATCATCGTTGTCCCCTGTTCTGAAGTAATACTTATTATACAATGCAGCATCAAACTGCGGGAATATTTTGCAAAGTTTCCTCTACAATAATTTGTAGATGGTCGTTCTGTTCTATTTTCAATGAAAACTTCCCTCGCTTACAAATTCTTCAGTTTGGTCAAAATATCAAAAAGTTATTATTGCAAAATCTGAAATGCTACAGAGAGCACGTTCGCCACACCCTAACCGTGTACTGTTCACAGTCGCATGGGAATTTTGTTATTATTACGAGCCATGAAAACTGCCAGTGCATATTAAACAACCCATTTGACAATACTTGTTATTCTTAACATCTTGTATAGAGGAAACAAGTATGTAGCACGCAACGGATCCGAGACAAAAGACAAAAATCTCAAGACAAGTATAAAAATAAATCTGGAACGACACTAATTTCGTTTTCATGGCGATAATTGCCTTTTATAGCTTTTAGTACAGCAGCAATATCGTTAACTTCATCCATTATCAACAGAAATAGGTTGAAATTTGTTGCTACAGTTATCCAAAATTAAATCCTTGAAGTACCGCCGGCCGCCGACATTCCGCCTCAACGCCTTCCAGAACGGATGATTTGTTAATGAATCTTTCTGTTTTACTCGTTTTGCGGCTCGCTCTCGGAAATTACTCCTCATCCTCCATCAGGCTCATGTTCCATTTAAGAAAAAAAAGGACAAAAAGGTATGTACGAGCTTAATAACTGAAGTGAAATTTTAATACTCTCGTAATGATGCTCCTCAGTTTACGGTCGTGATAGTAGTCTTGCTGCTTATTGTTGCAATTTGCAGAAGGTACAACAATTTGTTTTTTTTTTTCTCTTTTATGATCTGCAACTTGCAATTAAGAAATAAATAAAGCTGTTCCAGCTGAGACTTCGATTTTATATCCAATCCTCTGACGAAGTCTGACAGCGTACAAGGATAACGCCAGAACCGAAAACGTTGATCCTTGCTAAAACAAATGGGAACAAAAAAAAATTCGTCACGAATAGGCAGCGTTCAAATGTTACACAACATAATGTGCTTGTCAGTAAGTAATTACGCTAAGAGTCGGTACATGAACCAGTGACCTTGTAGCTCCAATGCTGGTGCGAGTGGCCTTGCGAATTCGGATGGTTTTCGGTCACGCCACAACTGCCGGCATTAGAACTGGTTTTATTTTTTAAGATACATTCGTTGTACAGCCACCTGATTTCAAATCTATCTGTCTAGCAGTCCTGATAAAACGCCCGACTCGATGGGTGGCCTTAAAACACGGCTACGTTTTATTACAAAACAGCGTACGCGAGATAAAATTTACGGGTATCAAAATTGACCTCGTCAATTCGGAATGATATGGTGTTTTGTCCCATATGGCCTGTGAACGTTTCATATGAACCGTGACCAATGACTCGATTGACCATCATTATAATGTTCTATAGAGTTCATTTAATTTAATATTGTATTGTTAGGTTAATGAAGATTATTTAATATCCTGTCCGATTAGGAAATACACTGAAAATGTAAAATAAGCATTTTGAGAATACTGTTTTAGTATAGTGATCGATGGTTGCTTTAATTTTGTTGTCATGTGAAAAAAAAAGTGAACGGAGGCCATATTAACAAAAAAGCTTTTGTTCAGGAAATACCTTGGGAACTAGATGATATAGAATACCATCAGAATAATCTGAAGTTCTGCACAAACTAAAATTACAATTAACTTACTTCATCCAACCAGAAACGAGCGCTTTTTGTGAGTTTTTAATCGCACCCAGTAATTCTTTAGATCCAACACACACATTGCAATGCCTAGATAACCATATAATGTACTTTCTGCTCCAAATACTCTGTACTAACCTCACTGCATACAGCATCACCATAATCTGACGTTGAGTAAGTTGCCTTTGTCATTCTGAATATAAATTGCCTCTGTCAAAACTTATCTTCAAACCAAATGCTTATGATGCAAATCGTGGCAAGTATAATATTTCTGTTGTTATGTGAAATGACTTACTTGACAATATAACCTGTATTCTTACTGGCAGTAAGGATCACATTGATTTCTTCCTGAATTGTAATCTGAAGAACCCACGTTGGATAATCTACATGAGTCACTACAGCAGCTTACTTTCGCTGCTTTTCTTATATCACAGTAGGTACAATAATAGGTACCTACGCATTTCTAGGAAATGCTCAACGCCCTACTTTATTCACATCCGCAGTAGTTGAAACTTGAGCATGATTAAAAATATCGTTTTGTGTTATTCTAATTACAGATGACAAAATAACGATTGGATGTATCTTTCATGCAATATCAGTAAAGATCATTTCTTATTTCGTAAGATGTGGCTTTGCAAGTTTTTCATCTATCTCTTTTGATCTTTATAAAAAAATTAGCTTCAAACGTTTATTTAAAAGGTTGTGGTTAGGTTCATGTGCCATAAAATGTTTGTGGTACTTATCAAAGAAAAGTTCACGACATTCCAGAAGCGTTTCATCTTTCTAACAAGCGTAACTCTTTGCGGCATCCGATGACCTATATTGCTTGTACTCGTGGCTTTTAATTTCCTTCACGAGCAATTATCTCATTGACTTCTGACCGCTTTCTTCATTCGCCATTTGTGTGGCTTGCTCTTGTGCAACTTCCTTGTGGATTTTCATTTTATCTTCAATAGATATGCCGCTAAGGAAGGGCTAGGGGAGTGTAATGTCGTTGAAAGTTTGATAACAATATACCTGTACATTTTTTATTGTAAAAATAATCTCGATGCCACTTAGATGTCTTTCTGTAATAGGTATTTTGCAATCAACTACCATTATAGGAATGCCAAAAATAGATATATATACACTTCACGCCTTTAATCCCAAAGAGGGGTAGGCAGAGGCACTTGCTAAAGAAAGTACCCACGGTTCACCGAACGTATTTAACCCAACGTGACAGAGGGTGAGCCCATCGCCGTTATAGGGTTCACACACCTTGTGGTGTGCGGGTTTCATCACGATGTTGTCCTTCACCGTACGAGCGTTGCGTTGCGTACATAGGGCTCTGAAAAAGAGTCCCATTGGTACACGTCCAGTAGCCGGACTCGAACCCGGGACCTCCCGGTTACAAGTCAAGTATCCGACCAACTGGACCACAGACGCAGGATATAGTAAAATTCAATTCGCCGTTAACTCGGACCACACAGTCTTTACAGCGGAATCTGTAATCTCTGCACAATTAAGGTTAGCCCGTTCACTAATTAATTCTCGGTCTATCTACCACTCACGTTCAATCTAATGGAAACCGCAATGTGTGTCTGGATGTGTCTTGTTTATCATACGTTAAATCCCCGTTGACACAGCCCTAGGAACATAGCAGTGGCTTGAACACCATATAGGCAAAAAGACACTGCCTACCTTAGTATTTTGGTTACCCGACTTAATAACAGAGTTATTGCTATAGATACTTTTTTTTGTTGTACTCACGATATAGGCTATAAAAGTCCTGTGTTTTGTGGGATAAGTAGATAGGTAGGTACCTGTGTTTCGTAAAGACAAGTTAACATATAATAGTGGCGGGCACACCATATAAGGAAGAAGACACTGCCTCCCTTAGTAGTACTTTTAGTATTTTGGTCACCCGACCTAGTAATAGAGTTATTGCTAGATCCTTTTTTGTTGTACTCACGACATAGGTTAACGAAGGCCCTATGTTTTGTGGGGGAGTAGATAGGTAGATACCTTTTCTAGAAACATATTTCGTAAAGACAAGTTAATAATAGGTAGTACCTAGGTGTCAATCCTTGGGAATTTCTGCCTACCTTGTCGTAAAAGCCAGTGCACGCCACTGGAACATAGCAAGTTGATGTAATATAATTGTACAGGGTAAATTAACCACCATCCGTCTAGGAACGATATAAATGCAAGATTATATTAGACGAATCAGCTGAGAATAGACGAGTCACTGAAAGTGTGGTCGAAACAATGACCCTGTTTGTGTAAATCGATGAGTCCTCTCGTATAGAATTACTTTTGAGAAGATGCTCTTCACTCTGACTTGGCATTTAAAAGCATTCCGAGATAGTCATTTGAGAACAACGCTGATGCCTGCTGTGAAAAATAAATAGTATCAGTGGAACCTTTCGCCCTTGTCAGTTGAAAATGAATTCTTCGATGACTGTAAATACTTCACGTATTTGTTTGCGTCTGTGGTCCAGTTGGTCGGATACTTGACTTGCAACCGAAAGGTCGCAGGTTCGAGTCCGGATACTGAACGTGTACCAATGGGACTCTTTTTCAGAGCCTATGTACGCAACGCAACGCTCGTACGGTGAAGAACAACATCGTGATGGAACCCGCACTCCACAAGGTGTGTGAACCCTATAACGACGATGGGCTCACCCCCTGTCACGTTGGGTTAAATACGCTTGGTGAACCGTGGGCACTTGCTTCGCAAGTGCCTCTGCCTACCGCGCTTTGGGATTAAAAGCCGTGAAGTGTATTTAATTTTATTTGTTTTTCCTGTTGAAGTACCAATATGGTTTCTAAATTCATTCTATAGCTGCTTAGACGCTCCGAACAAAATAGCATTAAGATAACACAAGGAAGTAAATGGTGGTTATACACGGATAACTCTGCTCAATTTGAATGTGGGGCCGGTTCCGAGCCAGAGATTTATGCTAGCATGAGCCTCCATATTGCCACAGTGTCGGCGATGGTATCTCGACCGTTTCGAAATGAGCCCAGCCCCGTGCGGCTTCGTTAATTCAATCACGACTACAAATTAACTGGCGACCGAGTGCAGTTATCAGTGACGTCGTATTCAAACTGTACAATAATGACATTCCCGGCACAGGGAAACTGTTGTCACTTCGCTCGAATTTCCATTCAAAGGCCCACCGATGCCAGTGTGGGTTCGAACAAAGGGGCTTTCGTATCGACAGCTCTTGACACGGAAAGGCTTTTTTGCCATTTGCGATAAGGTGCGATGTGGAGCGCTCGACCAATAGTTCTACATCGCGTAGTGTGTTCGCACTACTTTGTACATAAAAGCACCAGTCTTACCCATGTTGCGTATCATTATGAAACTAACGTCTCTATTTTCCACAATGTGTGTGAAATACTTTTTTTCTTAGGCTCTATTCAGCGGAAAAAAAACCGAATGGACACCATCGAGAAATTAACCCGCATGGCGTAATTTCTCGGAAGAACATAATACGAAATCAACGATGTATAAAATGAGAAGGTACGATATATGCATAGAGTCTATCGCGCATGTAATTTTATTCCACCGTTTACAGTTGTAAACGATACTTACAATTGAAATGTTCGTATTTTTTCTCCGACTGCTGTAAATTAGTGTAGACATGTGACATATTTACAGCACTTATTATGTAGTGATGCCCTGCCAGGACCACACACAGGTGCAGGGAGCGAGTGCCCGAAGCCAGTCGTGGGCAATAAGTCCTTGCGACCACCCTGTATCAACGCATACAGAGGAATGCAATCCGTTCAAACATTGTTTTAACTTTTACTTATTTTGAAATCGTACGTTTAGCAAAACGCTCTAAAATAACAATCACTATAAATTAACTTATAATTAGAACGTTATTGTGGCAGTTGTTTACATTTCGGCTACATTGAATTTAACCGCTAAGAATATACAATGCGAGAAAATGCGGTAATGAACCACCACAATATTATTTACTTACTATAAAATCACGAAGTACTCCTACGGCAGAAGTGATGGCAGCGCGCAGTGACCGCTAGATGCCGGAAGCTTCAGAATCCGTTGCTCGTCCCAAGACACAAGAACGCTCCCAGGAGATTGACAAGAAACGTGACAGAGCCATTTTTGTTGTACAGTAGCCAGCGAAATAAACTGGTCGTCGATGTTTACTGAACTAAACCTGATACGAAGACACTAGCAAAACTAGCTCAGTCAAAAGACAGAATAGAAGCGGTCATTTTGTCCACGACAGCATAGTACGTATACTGACTTGCTTGAGAGCAACCTGCTTTCCCATAAAAATTCATCATCATCCTTAGAAGGTAACGTATGTGCATTTATGCAACTTCTTGCGTACTTTAAATGGATGTTGATAACCTGTCTCATTTTTAGCAAAAAAATCCCGATGTTTGTTTAAATAGATATTGATAGTTCTTTGCGGGCAATTGTTTTTGTTTTTTTTCACATTATTAGCCGACAAGGCGCATTCTTGCCATCTTTGTTAACAAAAAGAAAGACATAAAGATGGTACGGTTAATTAAGCCACTATCTCACCTCCTGGTCACAAATGGTGACGTCCAGCATGCATTGGAACACATCAAATAGTCAATGTGCGAATATTTTATGAGACCCAAAGAAAGCTGGATACAAAGATTTCATTCATTACAATGTTAGTTTGTATACGTCGGGTAAACCATTGGAAGACATCATTACTCTCAGGTTACGTATGTACGTAGATTCATAACGGGTTTCTAATAAACAACAGAATAAATAAATAATAAATATTTTACAACAACACACACATGTTTTTCTTTTAAATACATACTTATATAAATAAAACACCCAGACACATCCAACAAGTACTGAAAAGCTTATCACCTAAATACCTGCCAGCGGTGGGAATCGAACCCCCGGCCCTACGGAGCAGAGGTAGACATGCTGACCACTACACCAACGGGCCCGTCAAATCAGTCAATTTCTTTTGCAAAATCCCTTGCATCAGAATTTACGCATTGTTTTAGAAGAAGTGTTGTTCCTGTTTTCATCCCAGACCTACACAGAATATCATCGTAAAACGTCAATGCAAAATCACTGATAGCTATATTGTTTTTACGAAACACCGTTGTGGTTTAAAATATTTATAAGCCTGCTTCGTACACTGCCTCAACTTCAAGGTCTGAACTTCAAAGAAAGTCGCTATAGTAATCGATCTTAAACTTTGTCTTCATTCATCATCATTACATGTCTTTGTTCATTTTGTTAACGACAAGGATGCTTTATTGTCGACCTTTCTGAATTATCACTTTCGTAAGTTATTGTTTGCTTTGTGGTATGATACCAAAAATAATATTTTAGTAATCTTCGTTTCTGGACTTTCGAAAGCTTCGCTGGATATAAGAACTTTTGTTTCAATTCGATCTATGTGAAGTGAAGATTTTGTGGCGTTGGATCTATAAAAGTATTCTGTAGCTACCGATGTACCATTGACGGCCCATAATGAGGAATTTTCTTAAAAAAGGATGATTGACATCATGGTGAAACCAGCACCCGGTTAAAGACGTTTGGTGAACCGTGGGCACTTGCTTAGCAAGTGCCTCTGCCTACCCTGCTTTGGGACTAAAAGGCGTGAAGTTTATTTTTTTTTTTCTTAAAAAATCAAGAAGAGCAAGTCCGAAAACGAACGATCATAGAATAAAGTAATTGCATCTCTTTCGTTTACCATTGTCTTTGACAGATTGATTTTTTTTAGAAAACTCCTTATTAGGTTCGAATCTTTATAATTTTGTCTATAGTTACTGTACATGTAAAAGGCAAAAGCAACTAGTCCTTATCTATCTACCCTTGTCGTCTAAATGAGGCACCCACCTTCTAGGCACCAGGCGTAGGTAGACGAGTTCGCACACCAGAAAGCAACATAGAGAATTGAGCTGGCGTTACTGAAGTTTTCTTACACAATTAAGCTCAGATTAGATTGCACCTGTCTACTTTGGTTGTTCCTGGTGTGTTGTACCGCTAATCCACCACATTTTCACCAGAGAGCAGCGGTAAACTATTTTAAACTTGACGGTACAGTGATTTTTATTATATTCTTCAATTCATATCTCATTTAGAAGCATATTGCTGTTTTTAGTTCTATGAATCAAATTATAGAATAAAGTAATATTTTCAAATGACCCACTGAATTATTCTTTCAAATTATTTAATATAAGTAAGTACTGTTAAATCCTCTTGGTGATTCCTTTACTTATAATTCTGTTTCTGCTAAGTGAATGGCATTTTAAATGGCATTTCATTGTCCCTTCGAAATTATAATAGTAGTCAAAGTCAAGAGTGAAAATTTCTTTATTTCATCGTCATAAGTGCTATAACATACAGATATACAGTAGCATAACAAAGCTTGATGAACGTCATGTATGACTTTAAAAACAAAAGTAAACGTCCCCGGTTCGAATTAATTTCTTTTACTGGCCAGAAGAACCGGGCATAAACTGGCATCTTTTCAAATCGCAAAAAGTAATATGAACTTCCTTCTGCAGGGAGTTTCCTATATTAAATGAACTCTTAAGAAAACACATAAATCGATATCCTATGTACAGCCATCAAAAGTGTCTAGGGATCAAGTACATTTTAGAATATATTTTACAAAAACTGAATTCATTCATAATTTATTCAAAATCTGGTGATAAGTCTTTGATACAGGCATAGGGAATTAGATAGGAGACCAATCCAGAAGATTAGATATGATTTAAATAAATCAGATTTTTTTAGAGCTAAAAATGTTCTTGATCCCTAGACACTTTTGATGTGTGTATTATTATCTAATATTCAACAAGTAAGTCCATAAAAACGCAGACGTTGAATAGAGAGATTCAGCAACCACATTCTCTTAAAAAAAATCGTTCAACCTCGATTGTTTGAGCTTTACAACACCGCTTCGCAGTATTTCATGTACTGCACAACGTTTTAACACTATTTACATACAGATTCCGTAATATAAACAGTACGAACGCGATTAGGTCAGTCGATTACCGATTTACAAACAATTCCCTCGCACCTCGCCTCCGTATCTACTTCCTGTTCCCAACTATTTTTGGACAATGCAAGATGCACAATTCTTAACGTAACTAGAGCTCTTTCTGTTTACTTATACTTGTTGGAAACTTCATTTATAATTTTTGTTCAGGTTCTTTATCATTGAATTCCGGTGCTCCTG
This sequence comes from Conopomorpha cramerella, assembly GCA_012932125.1. Lineage (NCBI taxonomy): Eukaryota > Metazoa > Arthropoda > Insecta > Lepidoptera > Gracillariidae > Conopomorpha > Conopomorpha cramerella. The sequence continues at coordinate 8,081 of SJJU01002796.1, read as the reverse complement.
GTACCGACAGAAATTCTAATAGATCTTAATATGTTGATTTCTTATCAATTCCCAGTCTCAGAGCAGATTCTTGGATTCAGAATCTGTTTTACCACCCTACGTTTGAAACTCATATGGATGTCATTAGACAATAAGGTTCCTAGTTACTTATCCCACTATTGATGTTTTAGTGACGCAGGAAGAGTCAAAACTGATAGACCACTTTCTTGACCTAAATAAAAATAAGTAGACTTCACGCCTTTTGACCACAAAGCGGGGTAGGTAGAGGCACTTGCTTAATAAGCAAATGCCCACGGTGCACCATGCGTATTTAACCCAACGTGAGAGAAGGGTGAGCCCATCGCCGTTATAGGGTTCGCACACCCTGTGGTGTGCGGGTTTCATCATGATGTTGTCCTTCACCGTACGAGCCTTGCGTTGCGTACATAGACTCTGAAAAAGAGTCCCATTGGTACATGTCCAGTAGCCGGACTCGAACCCACGACCTCCCGGTTACAAGTCAAGTATCCGACCAACTGGACCACAGACGCTCTTATACTGTAGTTAAATAATAGTAAATGGAAAAGTCACCACCGATTTATGCCAATAAAATACACGTAACATCGCGATTGTTCCAGCCTACCCCTCGGGCGACAGGCCAGATATGTACTCTATATGTAAAACAGCATCCAGGAATTTTTGGGTGGCATTTAATCACGATATTTTGGAAATAAGTTGTCCAGTTCGCATGTGACCATCTGCATAATAATATGTTTTCCTTGTGTATCCTCATGATGGTCCCATAAACGGCCTCCTTCGTGCAACTCGAAACTAAAATATTTTTTTTTATTTTCACATACCTGTACGAACTGGAAGATTTGTTCCGGATACGACGCCGTATTCCAGATTTACAAAAGTTTCATCATAAGAAGCTTTCACTTCATCATAAGACGACTATAAAGCTTTCACAACGGCACTATTCATTAGCAAACAATCCTTAGAAGCAAGTTTAATTTACTAGGAGGAAGAGTAATAATCAAACGCATTAGTACGTAGCTACTGTGTTTGATTTGAACTTCCGTTATTTATCTATGTTAAGATTCATACTTTACTTTTATTATCTTTGCTCTGAACATGAGTCATGTGCTTTAAGGGGTAGGTAGAAGTAGAGCTACACACATCAAAAGTGTCTAGGGATCAAGAACATTTTTAGCTCTAAAAATAAAACTAATTTATTTAAATCTCTAATCTAATCTTCTGGATTGGTCTCCTACCTAATTCCCAATGAATGTGAAAATAAATGACTTATCCCCACATTTTGAATAAATTATGAATGAATTCAGTTTTTGTAAAATGTATTCTTGATTGCAATCTTCTAAAATGTACTTGATCCCTAGACACTTTTGATGTGTGTATTATTGCAAACTATCCACATATCACCACCTAATGCAACGTTAGAGGTTTCTTCATTCATATCGTAAATTCGTATATAGAAATAAAATGTTAGTATCGCGGTATACGTGGATCTTATTCTGGTAAAGTTTCATTCAGAAGGTCCTCACTAGTAAACATTTAGGTACACGTTTAGTCTGACCGAAATATCTGAGGTTGGATTATCATTTAGTATTTTGAATTTCACTTCCTCCAAGAATAATAATTATCAAAGGATATTAAGAAAGAAACTAGGAAATAGTGATAAAAGAGTATAATTATATGCACATATTTGTTGAAACAATCTCAACTTCCTTTGAGTACCTTTAGAATTATTCCCACAGTTGATACTGACGTGTCATTTTCACCTGTGATTGTAATCTGATAGTGATATTTTATACCCTATTAAGCGCTTCCCTCGGTTACACTCGCTCTATTCTAAGTGAGTCGTAAACACTTCTAAATTTTCTTAAGATTTTGAGTTTTTAAAATAAAAATACCTTGCTTACAGGCGGGAACTATCTGCTAAGTTACCGTGCAGTTAGTTTCCAAATTTCTAATGTTTTTTGATCTGTCTAGTACCTGTCTATCTTAGTGAAGCTATTATAATTGTGTCGTAAACACTTCTGAATTTTCTTAAGATTTTGAGTTTTTAAAATAAAAGTTACCTGGCTACTTTCTGCTAAATTACCGTCCAGTTAGTTTCGAAATATAGTGTTTTTTTATCTGTCTAGTGCCTGTCTGTCTTAGTGAAGGTCTAAATCTTAAATGCAATAGGTAATAGGTTTATTTACCATATACCATACCATATTCATAATACCTCTACCTAACTCACTCTTAGAATACCAAGCGTGACTCATCAGAACTTAAAGAGCAATAAAAAACTTCTAATAGTCAATGGACTATCTATGATTTCAATTTCGTTTTTATACTAAATGCAATTTCGTATTAAACATGTACAATAGTCGGTGTAAATTACTTTTGATGATAGATAAATAGTGCAGATAAAAGTTTCTGTCTCTGATATCTGATCCGCCTGTGAAAGCTCCGATTTAATTTAATTCGTCACTCATGCGCATGATTCCTATTGTTTGCTGAACACGCTCTTCGACGTTGTGATTGGAAAGCTATGTTATCTGTATTTTTATGTGCTCTTCCGCTTTCGCTTGTCGACTTGGAGCTTCAGAGGTATTGGAATTTGGGTCAAGGATTTTTAGTCATTGGTGAAAATGTTGTATGACTTTATCGGAGATTTTATCGTCAACCGCCCAGGATTTACGTCTGCACCACGAGCCATCGTCCTTTTAATCTCAGAATTTTGTGGATAAAATCACTTGCTGTGCAAATATCCATATTTCACCAAGGGTTTGTGAAACACAAATCCAAAATGATAAATGTTTGAACCGTCGCCATTATCTTTAAACTGTTCCTTTCATTTACATATTAGAGATCATCTAAAGAGGCATGATGCTTGTCTTTCGATTAGCCAAAAGGTCTAAATGTGAATAGATATCTATAAGGGTTTTAAAGCGAGGTGAGTGACCGGTCCGTCCTGCCGCACCTCTTCTGATGCTGGCTCCAGTATCTGCCACGAAACTTAACCCGCGGCCGGACGATGGGCGCACGCACCGATGCTCCCGGACGCGGTGCATCTACTACGACGAACGTACTGAAATAGATGTACGTACACCGTTTTATTACACATTAACTGCTGGTAATTAATGATAGGAAATATATTCTGGGCGAGGAAGTGGCCAGTGCTGTCGTTCCTTTTGAAAGTCGGGGGAGAATCGATGCTAATTTGCTCCGTTTGTTTGGAAACGGAACTTTTGTCTTGAGTTTTTTTACGCGTTGTCTTTTTACGGAAACTTTGCTCATTTTTTTTTATCACTATGAACAAGCGTTTGACCACCATCCTGTCTGATGTTAAGCAGCGATGTGGTCTACGATGGAGCACACTTGTTCAGAAGGTACCTATTCACCCGCGAATTTAAATGCTTGAATTGTTTCCGGCACAATGTTTGAATTTTAAAATATCACGACTGTTTGTACAAAATTGGTTAAATAAAAGTACACAAATTTAATTTGTACATTCCCAATACTCCTATTTACCTAAGTTCAAATCTCGCACGAGTAATCTCTATAACGAGACAGGTGTTCAATGACTTAGCATTATTTGTAGAATAAATAACCATAAAGAAAATGTTCTTGGTCTCAAACATCATTCATGCAACTGACATCTGACGAAGGTACCGTAATACCTTGGCCCTTCCATATGGGCGCAGCGAGTCCGGTTCAACGACAATAATTGAAATATTCTGCCCAAACTCGCCGTACTCATTATTTCCCCTGTCCCGTATAAACATGCCATCGCAAATGGCTTTTGAAAGCAAGGCACGGAAACCCCATAACGAGACAATGTACCTGCTGTATGTACGACGTTCTACATACTGGAGTTTGCGTACAGTGACCATATACGCCAGACGCATGTATGAGAATGTCGTCATTCTTTTGGGAATATTTGACTAAACAGGGTTTTGCAATTTGTTCCCGTTCACGGTCCCTGCACTTTGAAACAACGATAAATTTGAACGTCGCTTTGTCGAGTCATCAGAAGAAACAATCCGTGAAATTAGTCACACTGTTTAACAGACCTCTTTGTTTTGTTATTAAACGCTTGTTTTCAAAGAATTTTAGTGTTTTTATTTGGCATAGAAGTTACTGAAGTCCAAAATATAAGAATTATGCGTGGTGAAAATGGAAGATTGGTAAATGCAGCAGGAGTGTCCTGCCCCGCCCTCCCATTGTTGGACTTCCAAGGCAGGGAATACCTTCTTGAAATTTATAACTTAACCGTTAACGAGGCGATATTATCAACTTCAATTCGCCTTCTTAGTGACCACTTAAACCTCACAGCAGGCCGCATGATTGTGTTATTGTTCTCCATTGAATAATTGTATATAGTCCTACCGGTACAGTGGTTACCGGTAAATTTTACAGCGGGCGACGAAGAAGAGTCTTCAAAAGACAGAATGTACAAAAAAAAAAGATATAAGCGACCATCACGCCCGGCAAAAGCTTTCCGCCTCATTTTGTCATTTACGTCGTTAAGCAAATTCGAGTTCTGTTTAAGCGCGAATTATGAACAAAAAGCAGAAAACATTTTCCTAAAGACGGTGATACATTAAAGGAAAATTTCTTGACAATTTTCTTTTCGTTTAACAGAGTCGCCATTAGGTGGAAGACTAAACGGTAAAATAATTGTAAGGAGCGTAAGTAATGCTTCTTAATTATTTTTGACTTACCAAGCGATTAATTATGTTTTTTGTAGGTCAGGCACTATTTGCTTTTAAAAGTGTACGCGTGTACCTTGTGAGCGGATGTAGGAAAGCACTTGTTTATCCCAATAATGGGCACATCTTGATCTCCGGAGCTTTTACGTGATGAGGCCATTTTGTTCCTCTTGAACAGAAGTGATACGGGTAATCTCACAACATATGTAATACGGGTGAAAAACGGCGTTCTGTGACATCCAACCATAATGAAAATAATGTTTTACACACAGTGTGTTTATAGCAAATAACTCAGTATTTTATATACAGTTTTAAGATGAGATCGTGCGGCTTCCTGTTGTTACTCCTTGTAAGGGCCCTTACCATTTGATGCGTGTAATATACCCTGTACGGCTTTTTGTACCCACCGCCCGCCGTTACTACAGTCGCAATCACTTTCACCGACATTGCACCAAAGTCCTTTGGCCCCAGGATTTGTGCGAACATAATAAAAAACTGGCTTGCGTCAAACGAGCACAAAAGTGTGTAACTGCGGTACCTGCCATCAGTGAACCGTGCTTGATTGGTCGTTCAACTTGACATAAAAAAAATGCACCATACTTTTTTCAAGGAAACTCCTACAGCATAGCAAATTTCGCCGCGCAAAATTCTCTATCGGCAAAGGTGTTGCTTTAAATTATTATCTGGGCGAATAAGGAAGCTGTCGTGGAATTATCCAAAATTCAGTAGGGAGCGCCAGCTGTCCTGATTTATGTTTGTACGAACATATATTACGGAGAGGAAGCACGGGAACATCGTCCATGGCGTCAGCTATTTCATTATTTAAAATTAAATTACATAGCGTATTGCTGGAAAGAAACGTGATGTACGCATTAAATATAAAGTGTAAGATATACTGCGTGTAAAAAGACCCCGAGCACAGTGACGTGCACACCATATAGGCAGAAAGACAGTGCCTACCTTAGTATTTTGGTTACCCGACCTAATATTAGTAGTTATTGCCAGATCCACCTGATGCAGATTATTTTTGTAGTACTCACGACATAGGCTAACGAAGGTCCTGTGTTTTGTAGGTGAGTAAATAGGTAGGTGTGTGTTTCGTAAAGACAATACATAGGTGTCAATCTTTGGGATTGCTGCCTACCTTGTCGTAAAAGCCAGTGCAAGCCACTGCCCGAGCAATAGTCTTAGAAACGTTGTTGGGCTCGTTAATATCAATAACTTAAGACTATGACGACCATGTGGGGAAATTAATAAAAAAATTTCAATCCCCATACAAAATAATCTCCCAAGAGAAAAAATTGTCTATTTTGTATGGGGATTGAAAATTTTTATTAATTTCCCGACATTGTCGCCATACTAAAAGTTGTTCATATTGAGCGAGCCCAACAAGGTTTCTAAGTATATGTTTAGTCTTTCTCATTTATTCGTAAAGCTGTTCTTCAAGATAGGAATCTTTAATATTGTTCGCAACACATTTAACTAGTTGCATCGCATGGTCACGACTCCTTTATAAATAGGCTCAATTAAAAAAAGGACTTCAGCAATCGGCTTTTACACCTCGCGGCGTGTAATCGCTTAATGCACTTAGTGAAAAATGTTCATACGATGCAACTCTGCATAGTAAATCGTTTTTGCGACGCCTTTCACACTTCACTAGGCTACTAAAGTGTACACTAAGTCAACTATATTATCATCATCATCATCATCAGCCCATACTTGTCCACTGCTGGACATAGGCCTCTCCAATTGCACGCACTGTGATCTGTTTTCGGCTTCTCGCATCCAGCTTCTGCCAGCCATCTTGCGTATATCATCAGTCCACCTTGCCTGAGGGCGTCCTACACTCGAGAACTCGTTTTCCCCAACGGTCATCGGTTCTACGGCAAATATGGCCGGCCCACTGCCACTTCAGCTTGCTAAAACGATGAGCTATGTCGATGACTTTGGTTCTCTGCCGGATCACTTCATTTCTGATTCGATCCTTCAGAGAAACGAACTATATTATAATATTGGCGAATTTTCAGGGCCCTTGTTTCTCTTAGTTATGACAGATGGCGCTAGCTGTTTTAGAGGGGATAAATGTCAACGGAATGACTAACATCAAGCAGTCTTAAAGGTGACAGTATTTTTTTAAATTGTTTACATGTTACAAAAGTGTCTGAAGCTTAACTCATTCCCGGACAGTAAACGCCTACAACAGGCATCATAACAATTAAACGTCTATATTGTTTATTTTACTGTCCGCCAATGTTTTAAATAACTTACCCAAATAATAAAATACGTACTAAAATATAACTGACTGAAGTGACCCAGACAGCTACTAGCTACTTCTGTAAATTTTTGGAGTTTGTAAATTCCCCACTGAAACTCATACTATTTTTAATAATATCTTATTTCTTAAAAAAGTTGATGCTTAACGATTTCCTCCTCATAACTACGTACATTATAAGGTGAATTTAGTACAATTTCATTGATAATAACACGTACACAACACAACGCTTGTACGGTGAAGGACAACATCGCGATGAAACCCGCACACCACAAGGTGTGTGAACCCTATAACGGCGATGGGCTCACCCCCTGTAAAGTTGGGTTACGTACGCTTGGTGAACCGTGGGTATTTAGCAAGTGCCTCTGCCTACCCCGCTTTGGGATTAAGGGCGTGGAGAGTATTTATTTTTTATTTATTTATGGTAATAACACTATCCTAATGGAGCACCTAGAGTAAAATCTATTAATAGCAGGAAATAGACGATCCAAACGTTTCATTGATACAATCTATACAAGTATTCGCACGCACAATCAGCCTCTTGACGCATTTTAATCTCCAACCCGTAGTTTCCCATCCACAAGCTCGACAAAACCTCTAAAGTAGCTAGCTACTTTACGGCTTCTAGTGGAATTATAATCTCTCCAAGTCAGTTTTTTCTGCGTCTGTCAATTCTCACGAGTCAGTGCGTGGTGCTCTCGAAATCACGGCCTTGGTAATAAATAATTTCATATAGATCGATGTTGTGTTTTTGAACAAGTGGCTTTCGGCTCTGGGGGGATTAATACTTTTTTTTTCCTTGTACAATGAAAGGTCAAGTATTGAATACCGCGTACCCGTAATACAAGTATTCTATATGATTACGAAAATTGTAAATTATACTGTACGATAACTAGGTACGCACGTATCTTAACAAAGGCAATTTTGTGTGTAGGTCAATTATTTTATTGGCGTTTAAAACACATGTAGACACATCTATTACTTTCTGCTTCATAAAAGATGGCGTATAAAACGATAATTGCTTTCGGAAGTTATTTCTCATTCATTCTCTCGTAAGCCACTCGGGCTGTGTAGGAAACATATTTATTAATACAATATCTCTGTTT
>SJJU01002795.1:0-10300 GCA_012932125.1 Conopomorpha cramerella | reverse complement strand
GGGGTAGGCAGAGGCACTCGCTAAGCAATTGCCCACGGTTCACCAAGCGTATTTAACCCAACGTGACAGGGGGTGAGCCCATCGCCGTTATAGGGGTTCACACACCTTGTGGTGTGCGGGTTTCATCACGATGTTGTCCTTCACCGTACGAGCGTTGCGTTGAGTACATAAGCTCTGAAAAAGAGTCCCATTGGTACACGTCCAGTAGCCGGACTCGAACCCGGGCCTCCCGGTTACAAGTCAAGTATCCGACCAACTGGACCACAGACGCTGTTGTGTGGATCTCGGTGTTTTATTGATCTACGAATAAATTACTGTCAACCATAGAACCTTAGTTAGAGAATCCAGATCCTGCAGACAAACTGGTGTGAACAGTCTCGCAGGACTTAGAATAACATTTGATCTCTTTTGTAAGATATTATTAGCGTCTGTGGTCCAGTTGGTCGGATACTTGACTTGTGATCGGGAGGTCGCGGGTTCGAGTCCGGCTATCCGGGATATTCCCACCCACTTTCCCACCACTGTGATTCCTGTTAGAGCCAGGATCTACAGCGGCACCCAGAATAGACAAGAGCTCAATCAGTGACGACTGGGCTAGATCCCGGGGGGCCTAGCCTTCTGTCTTGGATCCCACAGTTATTAAACTAAAGACGGTATAGAAATAAGAAGAAAAAAAATACATACATGCGCTGCATTGCAAGGCATACATATGATTTTTTTTTTTTTTTTTGACTTCCCTAACCTAAATAGTGGGAGACAGCATTATTACAATCGAGGCACAAGTTGCCTTTCGGGAGAGCACCACGGGTGAATGCAGAGGACTAAACCTAGCGGAGCTGACGTTCTAACCTACTGCTAAGGCCCTATCAGCTATTTATTATTTTTCCAATAATACTCTTCAGTAAATCGTCTAAAAGCGCGGTAGTTCCTCAAGTTTTTGACAAGGTCCGGATAATATACGGGCCCAGATAAGTCTATCAGGCCATTTAACATTAAATTACGCTCTTCAGTCCAAAGCTCACATACCCAGAGGATATGGTGAGCTGTTTGATCAACGTTATTGTTAATATTAGAACATTCGCAGTAAGGCGAAGGAACTAATGTCATTGAGTAAAGTTTTTGTTTGAAATTTCCATGTCCAGTTAAAAATTGGGCTACAAAATGATCTATTTCTATCCAAGTTTTTTGTAATCTATCTCCTACTGAAGGAAAAAACTGATACAGATGTCTACCTTTGGTCGTAGAGTCCCATCGTTTTTGCCATTCCGAAATGATGTTATTTTGAACTATTTTAGGAGCTTTGAAAAGTTCTTTAATGTTACGCGTGTTTCTTTGTTGAACGAAGTCTGGTTTAGTGATTTCCTTGGAGCTGTAGAACAGAGATGCTCTACGTTGTATTTCAAGGTCAACGGGTAGCACCCCAGCCAGTACTGGTAAGGCGTCTGTGCTGACGGTTCTATAAGCCTTACAGAGGAAAATAAGTGCCAACCGTTGACTCTGAAGGAGTTTACGCCGAGCCTCCCAAATAAAGGTTCTATCAGCCCAAGCCGCGGCTCCGTAGGTAATGGTCCCTAAGTAAGTTGCGACATAAATTAATTTAAGATTACGAAATTTTATCCCCCACGTCGGGAGCGATATTGCCATGAAATTTGTTTTTGCTTTTTCACCGATTTGTTTAATATGTTCGAGGAAGCTAAAATTTTTTTCTAATATAAGTCCTAAATAGCGTACAGTGTTCCGAGAACTAATTCTAATATTTTTAAATTTGACTGAGGGCGGGACCTTAAGGTTTCCCTTAAGTATGAGTTGAAAGGTCTTTGTTGGCGCGAAATTGAGTTTATTACGTTCTCCCCAGTCGGCGATTCTCTTTAAACTTATATCGGCTGCTGATTCTAGTTGACGGCGCGTGTTACCTTGTATTAAGAGCAAACCATCATCTGCGTATCCGGTCAGAGAACACCCAGGTGGTAACGGTGTCTCCAGGAAGTCATCAAACCCTATATTCCACATATAAGGCGAGATGACTGAACCCTGCGGACATCCACGTGTAAGCGCTTTTTGACAATAGTTGCTTCCGAATTTTATTTTAGTAGACCCATGTTCAAAGTACGAAATTAAAAGTGAATATATATTTTTGTAACAGCCCCGGTTTTTTAATTTGATTAACAATATTGGCCACCATAAATTGTCGAACGCGCCTGCGATATCGAGAAAAATACCTAAAACGTATTTTGAGTTACTTTGTTCTACTTGACGTCTCACCGAGATTGCCGCGTCGATCGTCGATTTACCTTCAGTGAAGCCAAACTGCTGTTCATGGAAGGAGACTCCGCCCGGTACCAGTAACGGTACTACGAGTCTTTCGAGCAGCTTGCCTAGCGCTGATAGAAGAGATATTAATCTATAAGCCTTTGGGTCGTTAGGTGGTTTGTCTCCGGCTTTAGGTATGAGTTTAGCTAACGCTCGACGCCACAACGCCGGGAAGACGCCCTCCGCTATGCATCGTTGATATACGTGTAATATTTGATGTCCCGAAGTTTTAACGGCGGCTTTTATCATTGTGTTTGAAATTTTGTCTTCTCCCGCGGCTTTGTTCCTAGGTAGTGTTTTTACAATGTTCAAAAAATCTGTTATTGTTGGTAACGCGGAGTGTGAAGTATTTGGTAATGTATTAGCGCATTCCCTTATCAATTTGTGCAGGTCATTATCGTTTGTTGTGTCGTCGTCGGGTAACAAGGTGTTCAGGATTGTGTTTGCAGTCTCGCTGATGCTCAGCGAATGCGTAGTACCCGACTGGATGTTAGAGAAATACGCTAACTCAATTTTTTTATTTGCTTTATATTCCTGATAAATAGGTGACCATGGGCCTTCTTTTTCAAACCGAGCTACAACAGATTGAAGTAAATTACGTTTGGACCTTTCAACCGCCGCTCGGTAGTGCGACCTAGCAACACGCAGAGCGGTGAGCGCGGCGTTGTATCTATCGTCGGTAATTTGTCGTTTTTTTATTAGATTAAGTTTTCTCCTCGCGGATCTGAGCACCCTACGTAGTCTAACTAAAAGATTATTCCACCACTCACATCTACGTGTTCGCGTTACCTCTCTACGCCCAAAGGTAACATCGGCACAGTAGATAAAATTATTTGTCAGAGCTTCAGCACACTCCGAAGCACTTAAGTTATTATTATCAAAATCGTTAGAATTACAACTAAATAAATTACTGAAAAAATCTAAGTCCTGGGTCCGTACTCTATAGGTGTAGTCTAGATACTCCGGTGTACAGCTTGTCAAACCAAGAGAAACCCCATACACTATCAGCCGATGGTCACTACACGAAGCTTCGGGGTGTACCGTCCAATCTAGTAAGTGAACATTGCCACTAGTTAAAGTAAGATCTATACTTGATTCGCCAGTCGAGCTAGAATAAGTAGGTGGTGCTTGGGGAGTATTGTGAATGACAAGGTTCATCTCCGCAATGAATTCCTCCACCGCTTTCCTACGGACGGCATCGGATGGCCGAAGTCTTCCGTACCAAAGCGGTGAAGAGGCGTTAACGTCAGCCCCGATGATAACCCTCCTCCCTCGCAACGCTTGGAGGATATTTCTAAGCTGATGTATGTAAGGGTCAGCCGTGTGCGAATACTGAAAGTAGCAGCTAATTACATAAATACTACGCGAAGAGATGGTGATTTCCGCGACGGCACAATGAGTGGTGTTTAAGTGTGTTAAAGACGTTACAGCTATATTTTTGGACTTAGTGCAAACGTATATACCCGCACGTGATTGTTTATTTAGCTGGATAACTTTATTGTGACTAAGAGATCGCTGATATTGTTCCTGTATTAAAACTACGTCTAATTTATGTTCGACTATAAGGCGGTCTAACTCATTTGTTGCTGTTACGTAATTATGTAAATTTAGCTGTCCTATTACTAAACTAGCCATCATATATAGTATTTAAAACTAACTGTTCAATTTTAAATTTATAGGTTGTACATTCTGGCGAACCTACGCTATGATCGTGTGTTTTTTTATATCTTTTACACGGCGCGCAGCACGGTTTAAAAGTAGATTTGGTAAAGTTGGGGCATGCCTTAGTGTCGTGAGATTCGGCGCAATGACCACACGTAGGGTTTATTTCGGAACAAAACTTTTGAACGTGACCATATTGTTGGCATTTCCTACACCTAACTATTTCTATATCGTCGATAAAGCGGCAAGACCCATATTCGATAAATATTTTGTCTTTTAGAATTAGGTGTTTCCGGACACTAGGTTCGATTTCTATACCTACCCAGTTTGTGTTGTTATCACCCCGGCGACGGCGCACTATTCTTGTTTGTTTACAGAAATCAGCCGCGGTTATAGGCATGCCACCTTTTATATTTTGCGCGTATAAGCATTCTAAGAATTGGGAGTCCGTTAGATGGGCCGGTACATCTTTGACTAAAATTCGCGGCTTCCTACCCTTTGGTTTTTCAAGACGGAGACCTACCTGTTTAATCGCGTCGACGGCCTGTAGTTTTTTAATTTGGCTTTGACTTGAGACGCGAAGTACAACGCCGGCGTTTGCGGTTTTTTTAAGCCCACTATTTGAAAACCGTCCGATGGTTTTAATGCAGTTTTTAAGGCCTGTTTGGTAGCTGATGACGTTTTTATTGTTTCCGAACATTCCGGAGTAGGGTACGCGATGAGGCACGGTGCCGGGTTACGCGCGGCTACGGGTTCCGCTCTTTTTGGCAGACGTAGGTTTAGAGTGTCTGCATAGCTATAGGTAGGTTGGCTAGCAGGACCCGCAGCTGTTATTTTTGAGCAGATTAAAAGGTCGCGTTCAGCTTTGGCTAATTTCGTTTCGTTTACCGAGGATTTGATGGCTAGGCGCGAGACGATTCCGGTAACTTTTTGGGTTAAATCCATAATTGCCGATTTATGGTTTATTGTTAAACGCGTTGACTGGTCGCTAATTATTTTATTAATATTTTCGAGGCAACGGGATGCTTCGGAAACAAGGGAACAATAATCGTTTTCGTATTCGTCGGCGAATCGCGGGGCAATAGCTGGACGTTTTTCGGCGGAAGTTGGCGAGAGGTCGGCGGGTGAACGTTGGGATATATTTCTTTTCGCGGCGTTAACGGGCGTATGATTTAATGATTCGTCATTTAATGATTGGAATAGTGTCCCCCCTCGGTCGGGGGGATCACGATTTGGTCGAGACATCGTTATTTAGGCCCTAAAAACCAATTAAAATAACCAACGCCTAATACTCAAAACTACCCTCTACTTACAAAATTGTTTATCAACGGAAAAATAAAATCTTAAGTTCGCTTACCAGATCCTTTTATACACTGAAATCCAATAAATAATAGCACTACACTACCTGCCAGCACCAACACACAGCTGAAACCACTTACTATGAACTTTAGATGTAATTAAGATATCAAAAAATAAATATTTAGTACGAGCGCACTGATTGTGATCCGAGCGCGTCGAGAGTGGAGGGGGAAGAGTCCGGCTACTGGACGTGTACCAATGGGACTCTTATTCAGAGCCTATGTACGCAACGCAACGCTCGTACGGTGAAGGACAACATCGTGTTGTAACCCGCCACACCACAAGGTGTGTGAACCCTATAACGGCGATGGGCTCACCGCCTGTCACGTTGGGTTAAGTACGCTTGGTGAACTGTGGGCATTTGCTTTAGCAAGTGCCTCTGCCTACACCGCTTTGGGATTAAAAGGCGTGAAGTGTATTTTTTTTAATATTATTAATGTCATCATCATAAGTTTATATTTCACTGCTGGAAATAGGCATCATCTGTCTCTAATTGTACGCCACTGAGAATTCTTTTCGGTTTATAGACATAGACATAGATATTCATTCATTTTATTTTTGCCAAAAAACACACAGACAATAATTCAGTGCAATGGACTTAGGATTATAGGATTATTGTATCCAGCTTCTGCCAGCCATCTTTCTCTCCACCTTGCCTGAAGCTTGAGTGTTCTAGTAAAAAAATAATACCATTTCCCAAAAAAATATATAAGCTTCTTTTACTTTACTCAGAAACTGAGGGCTATTAATAAACTTAATTTCAATGGGTACCTACCTAACATAGAAAAAATAAATTTCTCGCAAATAAATTTGATTATTAATTTTTTCCCAATATTATTTTATGTTCACAATATAGAATCTCGGGACCGTCCGATCGTGGCATACGAAATTTGCTATTCTGTACACAGTTCTTCTGCAATCTTTCATCCGCGCGGCCATTTTGTTGTGAACTCTCTCGTGTTGCGACAAGCGTACACCAGATGGCGCTTTGCCGACTTGCGGGTAGGTGGAGAGCGTCGTCGCCGGGAAACGTCGCCATACAGAAATTTTAAAAGACTCGTGATCTCGGTATAGTGTTGTTTGATACCTGGAGCTCAGCTTAGAGGTTTTTTGTTGATGTTAACAGGTCTTTAGAGCAGATACGTCGTAGCAAACATAATAAGTGGTGCGTGATGTCTCGGCTTGACGCACTGCAGTCGTTGAAACGTGATTTATGTATTCGTACCGTATTTTCCACACGACTTTGAACGGAGAATGCGCTGGTGAACGGCGAAGCCTTTGCCACGCGTGACCGGTCAAAAGGAAATCTTAAAAATTCGTTGACTTAGAGCAACCAAGAGGAAAATCAATTAACGCGATTTATTTTATTTCAGAAGCACATATACAGACCAGATTGGTGATATCCTGGCCGAAGGTGGCGTGAAAAGTACTCGAAACCGGAGGTCATGTATGAAAAGATGTATGAATGTAGATGAAGCGAAAGGGGTATGTCAGGATCGTGACAAATGGAGATCTGTAGTCTCTGCCTACCCCTCTGGGAGACAGGCGTGAAGTGTATGTATGTATGTATATGAAATAGAGACGAATTTTTAGAAGTGTGAGTTTGATTTTGAAGAAGAATTCTTAGCTTTTTTTAAAACCGGCTTCAAAATGTAAATACGAACATTTTGAACCCGGATCCATACTAACCGGGTATCCCGGAGCGAAAATTAACCAAAGATAAGCATTCACCTTACCTTCGAGTCAGCTCGCGACCACGGCACATGTAACTGTGGCAAAACGTCGGGAAAACAACGAAGATAAGCTATTCAGCATTCGCTTAACTTTGGTTAATTTTCGCGCCGGAATACCCGGTTTAAAGTTTTAATAAAAGAACTTGTAGTCACTATCCATTGACCAATAGTGTATTTTCCTATCACAGTCATGCGAAACTAGCGCCATAGCAGATTTTTGAGCTATGAACTGTCATTACTGTCAAATTTCGTTTGGAAAGTATGGCTGTAGTGACAGTTCTAAAACCGAAAAAATCTGTCAGAAAATCGTCAAAGAAAATTCCCCATTGAAATGACGTATATTTTTTCTTCCAGCGGATTCTCAGTGGTGACACCTGAAGTGGCGGTGCCGGGGAAGACGACGGCCGTCCTTGTCACACTTCATGGGCGGGAGGGAGACAGCCTGGCGCCACTGAATGTGACAGTACGCCTGGACAGTCAGGACCCCGACAGTAATGTCAAACAGCTCACGTCTGCGAGTCAAATGGTTACTGGTGAGTGTAATATTTTATTTTACTTACTATCTTCAAGTGGCGTGCACTGCCTTTTACGACAAGGTAGGCAGTAATCCCCAAGGATTGACACCTATGTATAGGTAACTTGTCTTTACGAAATATAGGTACCTACCTATCTACTTACTCACAAACACACAGGACCTTCGTTAGCCTATTTCGTGAGTATAACAAAAAAAGATCTAACAATAACTCTTTTATTAAGTCGAGTAGCCAAAATACTAAGGTAGGCAATGTCTTTTTGCCTATATGGTGTGTACGCCATTACTATCTTTTTATCCATTACTATGAACAGAAAAGGTTAACCTTCAAGCAGGCGCGTGTTCATTTGTAACGGGAGCGGGCGCGTGTAATCGAAAAGACGTATCGTCAGCCCTTACTTGTCCACTGCTAGACACAAGCCTATTTGGCTCCAATTGCACGCAACTGTGATCTGTTTTCGGCTTCTCGCATCCAGCTTCCGTTACTTCCCGAATATAATTCTAAAAATCTCAATTTCCGAGCTACAGCGGATTTTAAGTAAGTACTTACCGTACAACAAAAAAAAATGAGCCATCAACTGAGTTAACGACCCGACTACAGGCGGGTGACTGCAAATATAAAACTTTAGACTTATTCTCCTTTCAGCAAGGTATTCTTAAAGCCTCTTATCCCTTAACATTCACAAGAGAATCTGGCTCAGCTTAACTAAAAACACGTTAACCTACGTGCGACTAGAAACTTCTTTGGCATATTTCCTTCTAAACTCGACCACAGTATTCTGGACTGTAAGCTCTGTATAACTGTACTGTGAACTAGGTTCAAATCTCCCTGGCAGTGGGAATGCAAATAAGTATTTTCAGACCGGAGTCATAAAGAATATTTCTTAATAAGTGCATCTTCAGATGAAGTCTTTATAAAGATGACATCATGTTTTTATAGGGGCATTAGAATTTATTAACAAAGTTAATGGAGTCAGTGTGTCTGCCTTTAGTTCGGATGATCGCGGGTTCGATTGGCGCCGCCGAGACGTGCTTTTGTGACGAGCTTTTAAGCTCTTGTTGAATGAGGTTCCTTGTTTTATTCATTTAAGACTATGTGTGGACGCCCCGCGATTTCATTCGCGTAGTTTCAGTATTTCATACAAACTATAACAATAGAGCATCTGTGGTCCAGTTGGTCGGACACTTGACTTGTAACCGGGAGGTCCCGGGTTCGAGTCCGGCTACTGGACGTGTACCAATGGGAATCTTTTTCAGAGCCTATGTACGCAACGCAACGCTCGTACGGTGAAGGACAACGTCGTGATGAAACCCGCACACCACAAGGTGTGCGAACCCTATAACGGCGATGGGCTCACCCCCTGTCACGTTGGGTTAAATACGCTTGGTGAACCGTGGGTACTTGTTTTAGCAAGTGCCTCTGCCTACCCCTCTTTGGGATTAAGGGCGTGACGTGTATTTATTTATTTTTTTATTTATGACAATATTAAAATTTAGCGACGTGTCCGACAGGATAGGGATGAAAAGTAGCCTATGACTTTTCTCATGCTCTAATCTATAAAAGCCCTTTAATTTGATACCCATATTGTAGGGGTGTATTAAAAATAGTTAGTCCGCCATCTTGTAACTGCCGCCATGTTGGATTTTGAAAAACGTCACATAACGCACCATGCATTGTCATCCAAACCGAAGGTACATACAAAATTTCATATCAATCGGTTGAGTACATCTGCTTCAAAATTGAGTTGAAAGATTCCGCCCGAACAAACGTACGTACATACATTGCAAGTTAGTTAAAAGCTTTTAAAAATACACTTACACGCCTTTCAATCTCAAAGCGGGGTAGGCAGAGGCACTTGCTAAGCAAATTTCCAAGGCTAACCAAGAGTATTTATCCCAACGTTGGGTATATATCCTCCGAAGAGGAGTGCCATTGGTTCACGTCCAGGAGCCGAACACGAACCCGCGACTTAGACTACCGACGTTCTAAACTATTTGTATACCAAATTACATTTAAATCGGTTTTTAGTTTTGGTGTGAAAGTGACACAGACGGACAGGCAGCTTTACTTTCGCATTTATAATATTAGTATAGATACACAACAGAGAGCGAAATTAACAGCGAAAAGTATTACAGTCCACAAAAAAATGAATTGAACATATTATCTGATAAGTTTGCTAATAATAAACTTTGCTAATCGCTGGCATACAGCACAAATAACACATGAAGCCTGTTAACGACTAAAGACGCGACGAGGACCCGACGCGAAGTCCCCATAACGTGGTCGTGGGGGAGAGTTGGTAGCAGAACAGGGGCGTCCGACACTCCGTTTGTCGAGACGCGGTCTCCACTCGAGAACTCGTTTGGCCCAACAGTCGTCGCTTTTACGACTAATATGTCCGGCCCACTGCCACTTCAGTCATACATACACTTCACGCCTGTCTCCCAGAGGGGTAGTCAGAGACTACAGATCTCCATTTGTCACGGTCCTGACATACTCCTTTCGCTTCATCTACATTCATACATCTTTTCATACATGACCTCCGGTTTCGGGTACTTTTCACGCCACCTTCCGCCAGAACATCACCAATCTGGCCAATGTATGTCCTTCTGGGGCGACCTCTACTCACCCGGCCCATTACATCACCCATATAAATCTCTTTCGTTAATCGACTCTCATCCATTCTCTCCATATGCCCAAACC
>SJJU01002794.1:0-36648 GCA_012932125.1 Conopomorpha cramerella | reverse complement strand
CGGCAGAAATTGGAAACAAATGCGGATGATCAGCTGTCAAATTGTTGATTGCAGTACAAAATCAAAGCGAAGAAATGCGTTGTTAACTGTAAAAATAACGGCCTCAATAGCAAATGTACATTTCATATTTTCCATTTCATAGTTTTTTTTTATGTCCCGGGGCATTTTTACCTGCCGAAATGGACTCATTGGTACTGAAACGGTACGCTTCGGCTTAAAAGAGTATCATATAGGTGTTTATGGGCACGTGGGATGGGTGGGTCTCACTATCACAGTTACCCTTTGCAAAACTGGGGATTGCAGTTTTTTTTCCAATTCAGTCTCACACTATGACCATTTCTTCTTCTCTTCGTCTATTTGTGTCAAAAATAGAGCACAAAACACGTCGTGATTCGTGATTGATTTTAAACCTTAAGGTAATAGTGAGAAATTAGTCAATGGTTATTGTGGATATGGAACATTTTTATCGCATTTCTTTCAAAAGGAAAAAAACGGTTCCTATGGCGGGATTTACGCGATTTGATTTGAGTCACGGGTAATTCCCATTAGTTCTATGGAACAAGTTCGTCTCTCTCACTTTTCCCACAGAAAGAAAGGGAAAACAAACTATTGTTTTTTAATAACGTCTTGTTCTTCAGAACGGAATTACCCGCAGTGACTGTTTAACCCTGTCTATGTGAATAGGTACTTAGTTATAGTTAATACCTTACTTTAGGTACTCTAGGGTTCCCTTTACTATATTTTAATAAGGCATTTCAAGCATCCATCCTCAATTTAGGGACCCGGCATGTAGTGTAGCCTAAACTGCCCCAGAGAAGTGGAATGAATTCCATTTGTTCTATAGAATGGAACCGATTTTTTCACTCTCTTACTTTTCCTGGAGAATGAAAAGTACGAACACATTTCAAAGAACGTCATGTTCTATTAGAATAAATGGGACTCAACAAACATTGTCTTACTAATATTACAAATGCGAAAGTTTGGATGGATGTTTGTCCTTCTTTCACGCAAAAAGTACTGGACTGATTTTGCTGAAACTTGACAGCACTGTAGCTTATAAACTAGAATAACATAGGCTATGAGGTGTACCTATTGGTAAAACAACGTTTACCGATTCAGTTATTGCATGATAAAACTATGGGTGTACACATTATCTTTATTCAATCTAATCTGCTGGTGTATTTAGAAAAAATAAAACAACAAAATCATATGGGATTATATATTTTGTAGACATCATAAAGCAACATTTATATTTACCTTAACATGTTTACACTTCCGCTCGGCGCCAGACTAAACTATTCGAATGTAACAGTAGGTACAATGAAAAGTAACAATGCTTCCTGCTAGGCATAGGCTGGGCGAGGCCGCGACACCTGTGCGCGGGTGTGGCGTGCATGAGATCTATCCACGGGGAACACCGCGGGGCCGCAGCCCGGCGCGCCGTACAACTGTCGCCACCGCACCCAACCGTCACAGTGATATGCTCAATTAACCCACAATACTGACAGAACAGAGTTATTTTATTCCTTTATTTTTTTTAACAGTAATATTTTTACATTTACTTAAAAACTAACTAACCACGAGCCTACGCTCCCGTTGCGGGGAGATAAAAATCGCCACAAAGAAAAAAATCTTTTAAATATCATTTCGTAAATATGTAGTATTAACGTTTACATTTAGTTAATAAACTCGAACAAGGTAAGACTAGACTGTACACTGTGATCAACGAGAAACTGCTCTACCGCGAAGCGTTGCCGCCGGTCGGGGGATGGGGGCCGGCGCCCGCTCTCTACGGGAATACACACTTTATTATTGCTGCATTAAGGTATATTTTAGAACGGCTGCTACAACTGCAACATAGTTATTATAATACGGGCGCAAGCCACTGCACCGGCGACCAACGGGTAAACTTATACATATTTCATACGCAAGTTCACATAAACAATTTGAATTGAAAACAAGTCTTAGGCTCCGATATACATAAATCTATAACATTATGTATGTGGGTAGTACCACGAGAATCCCAGTTTTGTTTCTATTAAAAATACAATAGTAATTATTAATAATATGTACAAATTAAAATGAAGACAAAAAAAAAAACACTGCTGGAAAACCGCGCGATATGACAGGAGGTAAATCCCCATTTTGTACTTTAGGGATATGTTGTTATTGTGACGAAGAGAAATAATTGAAAACAAAATATACATTGCATTATAAATCGAATTTCGTACTCACAAAGTACGCTATAATCAAGAACTCAAATCACAACTCAGTCACACACGCACACAGCGCTCGGCACTAACATAATATTAAACGTATATAAACACAACATTCACTACACATAATAATAATAATATGTCGTTTCGTCATTCATTTAAAAAAAAAAAAAACAAACAAACAAAATACAATAGTAATTCTACACAGTCATGTGTAATTCATAAACAAACATAATTGCCTAAGCTAAGTTGTTGGGAACTTCCAAATTATTGAAAAATACGAAAGAATAATAATAATATGAACAAATACTTCACCATTTCAGCCAAAACTCTCCCTACCATATATTTTTTTTTTAAATTGTGTTTGGCACATAACCATCGGATTAATACTTAACCGTATACCGAGTGCCGGGACCTTAGACAAAATCATAATTCTTTGGTACATTTTGTGAGCAAACACAAGCGTTTCGGCTAGAGTATAAATTGAGAACTTACGAGCGCTACTAATGAAGATACCTCATACAAATAACTTCTAAACACCAAATACTGTTTCGATTGGACCGTATCAAAATTTTTCCTTTTTTTTATCTTACATGCCAATAAATAACAAAAGAAATAAAACAATAATAATAATAATAATTAGATTTTGTCCACTGCCGCTTGCCGCGGCCCTGCCTAACATCGAATCACTGGAATGTTCACATCTCTTTCCGACAAAACTGGGACTAACAAAACCGTCACACGGACCTCACCATTATTACTAGACACATAATACATATATTGCTTTAACATCAAGCGTAAGTTCCGACGACATCGATTAGCGCACGATTCCATTTGTACTTACTTAACACAATTAATAGAGTCCTAAAACACGACAATAAAAAGACAACCTAGATTTCCGCGTTCGTTGTGTCATTCGGACGTGTTCGGGGGGGGCGCGCACACACTCGCACACCGAGAGATTACGCTCCGCGCAACTGTAATACTGACAACTCGGATGTCGGATGACATGCGTGTCAGTCCGTCAATCGGCACGTCAGTGTCGTGGCGGTGTATATTGGCGGGTGTGTCAGTCTAGGCCCCAGCGAAGCCGTACACCTCGAGCACTCGTATCTCGAAGTCGCCGCTGGGGCAGAGCGGCGGGTTGTTGAACGTGGAGCATCGGTCCGTCTTGCCGTAGCGGATGTTCTCGTCCATCCATATCGCCTGGCCCTCGCTGCGAACATAACATTCAACAATGTTAGACTTACGTAGATACAAACTAAATGGGATTCGTAAGGAATCTATTGCAGGTGGTACATGTAATCTATACTAATATTATAAAGCTGAAGAGTTTGTTTGAACGCGCTAATCTCAGGAACTACTGGTTCGAATTGAATAATTCTTTTCGTGTTGAATAAACCATTTATCGAGGAAGGCTTTAGGCTATATAACGTCACGCTGAAACTATTAGGAGCGAAGAAATAGTGGAAAATGTGAAAAAAACGGGGAAAATTATTCATCGTTGAGGGCTTTCGTTGCGTGCGCTGAGAAAATAATGTATATTGGCGAAACAATGTTTGCCGGAGCAGCTAGTCTGTAATATTTATGTACTGAATTGTGTGTTATAAAAAGGAGGAGGTGGAATCAAACGAATTTTACATATCGCTAAATGGTAGCTTATGATATAAGTATTTGTCCAACTTATACATTTTCTAGTTTGGAAGTGTCCTCTTCAAGATATAGGACCCAATGTACCTATGGATTGCATGTACAGCCAAGGATTGAGCGAAACAATTGGGTATATGTTTGAATAATCGCCAGGTTATCAATATTTCCATACATACACACATCAAAAGTGTCCAGGGATCATGTCCCGACAAACATTCGTTTTGCCATAATAACTTGCCCGTATATTGTGAGAAATACAACTGGACGATGCATAAAAAATAGATAAAAATAGTAGCCTACTGAATGCGCATATAAAATTTGGTAAAAATCGGTAAAGCCGTTTTGGAGGAGTACGGTGACTAACATTGTGACACGAATATTTTGAACTAACGATACTCATGAACATAAAGCTATGGTTAAAATACCACATTGCGACTTTGAGGGTTAAGGAAGGAGGAGAGCGTACTGAGTAGCTGGCGAACATGTACAAAGAGTTGGAAAACGGAGAGAGGAGACCTGTAGAAGGGAATTTATATGACCCAGGAGTCGAACACTTGAGGAGCCTATGTACCTAAATAATGTAGATTGCTGATTGCAAGTATATGATGTACAGATACATCCATCAGTCTTTTTTTTGTCATACAAATTTTAACATTATGCATTTTCTTTTCGTATATCTACTTAGTTAACTACACACATCAAAAGTGTCTAGGGATCAAGAACATTTTTAGCTCTAAAAAAAAAAAAATAATTAAATCAAATCTAATCTTCTGGATTGGTCTCCTACCTAATTCCCTATGCCTGTATCAATGACTTATCACCACATTTTGAATAAATTATGAATGAATTCAGTTTTTGTACAATATATTCTTGATTGCAATCTTCTAAAATGTTCTTGATCCCTAGACACTTTTGATGTATGTATATTATCTCACCAAGACGATTTTTTCTCGAATTCGATTTTCAATAAATATTTACTTATTATTTCTGATATTTTGTATAAGTAACTGCTTATTATTACATACATAGTATAAAATAAAGTCGCCTCCCACTGTCTGTCCCTATGTATGCTTATATCTTTAAAACTACGGAACGGATTTTGATGCGGATTAATAGATAGAGTGATTATTGAGCAAAGCTCTGCTAAAAATATATATTGGCAAAACAACGTTTGCTGGGTCAGCTAGTCAATGTAATATAATCCTAACAAACATTATATCTACGAATTTATTTATCGACTAGAGTCTGGCCAGCGAGTCGTGGCACTTACGATTTATTGAGATTTAACTTGCAACACCAGCAATGTGTCACTCAAAGTGGCTGACACACTACTGACAAACACGACTGAAAAGTAAACAATAGCCTTCCTGTAAGATTATTTTCGTAAAATTCATGTGCGTAAAATGTCTAAACCTCTTTAATGTGGGGTCAGGAAGTTAGTTTATGATATTTTAGAGTGTTACCCGGCCCTGTAACCTGAGGATGAACATGTTTTCGAGGAGAAAATGCAATATTTTTGTGAAATTATTGCTGTGTCAGAAAATGTAAACAAACTAGAAGCAAACCATCTTGGTCCTAGAACTGTTTATTTGTGATTTTACAGTCAGTGAATAGTATGTCTACCTACATAATTTAGTATAACAGGTGATCGAGAAGAAGTGGGAAAGATTAAAATCTTAATAATTAAAATATTAAAAGATACTTTAAATTGTGACGTGTTTTTTATTTGCATTCAGTTATTTAATAGGTACCTACGTAGTAAATTAATCTAATGGTAGGTACCCTACGCTCACGTCACACAGTGGAGAAACGGCTAGAAAAAAGGGGCCGTGGCCGAACCTACAGGATATTATTATTATAAACGGGAAACGATAGTCATTCTCTCAAGCCGGCACTTTGTAAAAGGATTCATAGAAACTAAAACCGCAGCCTCGGAACGCTCCCGGACCATTATACGTGCCGTCACTTTAACCCTGAGTTCCTATATTATAAGTTAAATATGAAGGGTCATAAAAAAAAAGGTTATTAGCCGTCAAAATTGCATGAAGAAACAACGCGTTATCCCGGTTAGGTAATATCTTGAAACAAGCAAGCAATCATCAAGTATCAAGATCGTTTTTCCGAATTCATTCAATATTTTTCAGTGATACCAGGTAGCCTTTTTTTCAAATTTCCCGCCACTTTTTAGTGCCACGACTCGCTGGCCAGACTATAATAACAGATCTCTTAAGAAAACCTGGAATGTCACAATGACATTGACAGTAATGACAGGGAGCGAGACGCATGATTGGTAGTTTCTGTGGCAGTGACTTAGAAACTAAGAGTGTATAGTTCGTTTTTCTTTAAATGAGATAACTAGTAAACAAACATCACAAGGTTACAAATGAAGACAATCCGAGCTAATTGTACTAGTTTCATCCATGTGGACGTGAGTTGTGTGAGTTGTTAGCACTAGTTCAGTTATTCACGTATTAATTTATGTACAAACTGGATACCGTAAAGCGTTTTTTCATTAGTTTTTATTAAAAGTTTCATTGCAAGAAATTTTCTTCGCATAAAATGACAGTACATTGTCAATCATCTTTTCAGTTCAGATTTGCATTGTTTGTTTACTAGTTATCTCATTTAAAGAACAACGTACTATAGTACATCCATCCATCCTGAAAAGGTATAGGAGGTTGTAGGAGGAACTCACCCGCCGCCCACAGTGACCATGGTCCCGTCACCGGCCATGAAGAGCGAGCAGCCCAGCGCCGCGCCGGCCGCCTCCTCCGACAGCCCCACCCACGGGTACTTGGCGCGCGCCGGCGCCAGGCTGACCCCATTACCCGGTCAGTACACAGTTGTAGGTACAGGTTACGGTGTACCACAAAGATCTTTTGCCGCGTGATTGATGATTTCTACATGAAAGTTTGCTTTCTTGCTACTTCGGTTTTATATTATTTACGCGTCTTGCCTGTACTGCCTTCATACGAAGAAAGGACGTTACATTAATTCTCATGGGAATATGTGCTTTATTACTAGACTAATTCGAACTAATAAAATACATATTCCTAGGAAAATAAATATAAGTTACGCCTTTTCCTCGTATGACGGCAGTGTAGTTGTTTTTATCTTTTTTCTCGAAAATCTTAAATACTTTTATAGCCACGCGCCAAAAATATCCTTGTAGCACTGTAGGAGGCGTGAGATGAGCAACTTTTTATTTCAAATTCGACGGATAGATTCGGGAGGTCTTTCAAAAAAGGTGCATGGTTTAATTTTGCAATTGTTGCGTTTGGTGACATTGACACGCGATGGGTCAAACGGGTTACCTAAGATAGAATCAATCGTATCTGATCCGTCACGGATCAAATTCTAGTACTAAACGTGTATTTCAAACGCACAAAACGTACAACAAAAGTGAACCATCCAAGCGAAAAAAAAGTTTCCCACCACAACGCCTCTTTGAACCTATACCTACATACCAGCACGTAGTTCCGTGAGAGGTACACAATATAATTAAGTAGTCCAACATAAACTGACCCTCCTCCTATAGTGATCATCTTGGAGTCCGCGGCCATGAAGAGCTCCGAGGCGTGCCTGAGCCGGGCGTCGCCGTCTGCCGCGCTGCACCCCACCCACGGGTACTTGGCTCGCTCCGGATAAAGGCTGTGTCACACCGCACCGTACGTTTTTTTACACTTACTTACAGCTCATTAGCGTTTACGATACACTCGACAGCCTGCTGTTTTTGTACTTCTATCCCTCTCTGGTGTGTGGTGAAACGAGCGAGACGAAAAAAAATACTTTATGGTTTTTAATTCCAAGGCTAGGTGCCTAATGAGCAAGGGTGCTCCATAGTACACCACATCGCTGCTTTACATCAGGATGGTGGTGAAACGCTTGTTCATAGAGTAAAAAAAAAAAGAAAAGTTCACCAAGAGCGAGATAGAACTACAATATAACAGTCTGACAAGTATATGCGAAAAAACTAATGAACGACACACATACTCTGATCAGTGACGTTTTCACAAAGCTGTTGATGCACGCCTTGTGGCAGTAGTTGAGTTATTTTGTCCGGTGCCATATGTAAATTAACTTCATATGCGTTTAATGAATAAGTGTGCTCCATCGTAGACCACATCGCTGCTTAACATCAGACATGATGGTGGCCAAACGCTTGTTCAATGGGCGTATACATTTTTTTTAAAGACTATATATTCTTTTGGCTTTCGTTTATTCCAGGTGGCTCAAAGACCCAGAAGCCTACATTAATTAATTTGTAAAAGATAACCTTTATTTGTCGAGTCAAAGATAAAATGAATCTTAAGCGCAGAAAAATAATGTTCAATTTTATACAGCAGCGGATTGACACAATCGCATTACTGACACTAGAGATCGCTGCCGTGTTGAGAGGTCACAAAGATACAACAGGGTCACAAGTCTAATTAAATTAGGAGTTCATTGTCAAATATACTTGGTGCCCATATTCCTTTCGTAGAAACTAACTGTAAATGGGAAATTTTCTTTGACGTTTTTCTGACAGATTTTCGGGCTAAGAACTGTCATTACTGTTAAACGTTGTTTGGAAAGTAAACTGAAGTAAACTTTGTTTGGAAAGTTAACTGAAGTAAACTTTGTTTGGAAAGAAAACTAAAGTAAACTTTGTTTGGAAAGCAATCTGAAGTAAACTTTGATTGGAAAGTAAACTAAAGTAAACTTTGTTTGGAAAGTAAACTGAAGTAAACGTTGTTTGGAATGTAAACTGAAGTAAACTTTGTTTGGAAAGTAAACTGAAGTAAACTTTGTTTGGAAAGTAAACTAAAGTAAACTTTGTTTGGAAAGTAATCTGAAGTAAACTTTGATTGGAAAGTAAACTTTGTTTGGAATGTAAACTGAAGTAAACTTTGTTTGGAAAGTAAAGTGAACTAAACTTTGTTTGGAAAGTAAAGTGAACTAAACTTTGTTTGGAAAGTAAACTGAAGTAAACTTTGATTGGAAAGTATGACAGTAATGGCAGTTCTCAGACCGAAAATCCGTCAGAAAAACGTCAAAGAAAAATCCCCTATTAGAGTGACTTGAAACTTAAGGGATGAATGAAACAATTTATTTTCTATCGGTCTTTCATTCAGTGTACTCGGTTGATCGGGAAATTTATTTTGGTGCTATACAAAAGTCAACCTTGATAAGTACATAATTAAGGTAGTTTTACTGTTGAACCAACTATGACATGTGACAAATTGATTTGTTACTTTAACACCACATATTTTACACTAACCACCGGACAAAATAAACTAAGTACTGACGTTTCATTCCAGTGCTTTCTGTTCGTTCTAGTAAATTGTGTTTCATTACAACATTGTCTCATAGATCACAATTTAGAAGAACAAATCAAGCACTCCGGAACTACACACATCAAAAGTGTCTAGGGATCAAGTACTTTTTAGAAGATTGCAATCCAGAATATATTTTACAAAAACTGAATTCATTCATAATTTATTCAAAATGTGGTGATACAGGCATGGGGAATAAGGTTGGAGACCAATCCAGAAGATTAGATTTGATTTAAATAAATTAAGATTTTTTTTAGAGCTAAACATGTTCTTTTTCCCTCGACACTTTTGACTTGTGTAGAAACCACAGAAAATAGACTGTGATGCCCCCAGTTGCACCACCTAAATTTACAGTACCTACTTTAGACGTCACAGCTTTTTTATGTCGTACACTGATCAGAATAAATGTGGTAAGGGGAGGGGTATTTGGACTCAGGGGGGTTGGGGAGGTGGGGAGTAATCTGTGGTATGATTTGACGTGATTGGTGGTTGTTTGTGTTGTGTGTGTGTGTGTGGTTTTTCTTGATAAGGTACACTAATAGATTTTGGTTTTTAATTTTACATTTTACATCGAAATTGTAATTTCACAACTTATAACTGCCGATCTTATAAATTATTCATACATATTGTATATTATATAGGCATATAGAGTATTTACCTCCCCATAACCTAACGACAATATATTTTTCAATAGATAGTTGCAAAGAAATTGTTGAAATATAAGTTGGCACTTATGAACCATAAGCTAGGCAATAAACAGTTAATCTTAGAACAAGAATATTTAATTGACTTCAAAAAGAAAGTCTTCTTAATTCGTCGGTATTTTTAATGTTTTAAATAAACATTTAAAAAATTAAACCAACCAAACCCAAAATTACTGACTGGGTGATTTCAACGATTATTGTTTTATTTAACTGATTGAAAAGATGCCTCCCATTTGGTGCCATTTAAATTTGGTTCCGACTATTTGTTCTATGAGAAAACCTCAATCTGTCAAATTTGTATGGTTTAAGTCGGTTCTTTAATCATTACTCACTGATGTGTCTAAATCAGAATGTGTATGGACCGCTCCACACTATATTCCAGTGTTAAATATTTCAATTATGAGAAACTAGTGGACGCCCCGCGATTTCATTCGCGTAGTTCAGAATGTCATACAAACTGTAGCACCCTCTATACTGCACAAGTCCCACAGGAACGGGATACAAAGTATCCTATGTTATTCTCCTGGTTCTATGCTACGTCCCCACTAATTTTCTGCCTAATCGGTTGAATCGTTCTTGAGTTATAAGTGTTGTAACAAATCCGACTTTGTTTTATATATGTTATGTATGTATATTATATTTGTAACAAATTATGAATGGACCCACCACACACACAAAACACAAAATCCTCCATGCATTGGAATGTATTTTTTCTTTGGAAACCCAATGAAAGTGTATGATTTGCAAAATGAATTTTGCTCCATTGAATTATTTGTTTTCTACAAACACAGATTCACTCCAAACTCCCAGAACAAATGACACAGACAACAATATTTTGGTGGGATAAATTAATCAAGGACATCACAACATTACATTATAATATCGAGTGATTTATCAAGATTTATTTAAATAAAACAGCCAACACGAACTTTTATATCAGTATTGATATCAATATTTTGATGTTTCCATCATTATTTTAACAGTTCTATGCATAATTGCACAGTAGATATTGTTTCACTGCCTGTCACGTTGTTTTAAACTTGTGTGTTTAATAAAAAAAAAATATTTTACTATTTGTAAAACGTTAATGTTAAAACTTAAATATAATTTGTCATCAGTTCCAACCGGTTTCGTCGGCCACAATAATATTGATCAATCATCAATCGAAATGTCATATTTCACGTGATTGATCAAATTTATCCAATCACTTGTTGACCTATGAAACCGGTTGTTCATTATCACATAAATATTGCACTTTTACATAAGTGTTTTTAGTATAATAATACATTTTAAGCTTTATATGCAATGTCTTAGAATTTATTTTCATTTGCAAATGTCACGTGCAATATTTATTCGAGTATTGTACATGGCTTAGTCTATTTTTGCTCCAATTTTCATAATTTCAAATTGTGGAATCACAAAATATTCAAGTGATTTTTTTTCCAATTTGGAGAAAAATACAGTAAGCCTTGTACCCTACATCTACGTTTAAGATATATTTTACATCTAGGAACATACACAATACAAGTGGTTAGCATGCAAAGCGTGGGTTAGCAAAACGAAAGTGACAGAGCGTGCAGGAAAGAGATAGGTATTTGGATGGAGAGAGATAGCAAGTTTACAGTGCGGCATTACTTCAGCCGATACCGAGAGCGTTATGGGAAGCTTTCTTATAATTATAAGCCCAATTCAGTAATTGAAATATAATATTTTTTTTAGGATAAGTAAAATATTCTTATTGAAAACTTCCCATTTCCAAATAACTGCATATTTATTACCGAAAAGATGTCAAATTAAATATAACTTTCAGTATTACATAATCATTGATAAGATTATGTAACTGTAGAAATCAACTATAGGAGGAGGAAAAAGAAAATAAAATAGCAATAAACTATATTTTAATATTTCATACTGCGAAATAGTAAACACCACCTAATGATTTTAAATAAAATAAACAAAAGTTAAAATTAAAAACAAATAGTGGTGCACTATCTCGTCTCAATAAATCTAAATAAATAATTCAAATTACGTAAATAAATACATATAAATCAATATGAAGCAGTAGTCAACTAATAGGGAATTTTCGGTGGCGTTTTTCTGACAGATTTTCGGGCGGGAAACTGTCATTACTGTCAAACTTTGTTTGGTAAGTATGACAGTAATGACAGTTCATACTTTAGAAAATCTGTCAGAAAAACGCCAAAGAAAATTCCCCATTGACGTAGCGTTCTAAACAGTGCATTAAATACTGCGTGTAAAATGACCCCGTGTAATGTTGTCATAGAAACGTTGTTAAGCTTGTCAATATGAACAACTATGTCGATAATGCGGGGAAATAAAAAAAAGTTATCTCCATATACAATAGAAAAATGTTTTCCATTTTGAATGGAGATGTATTTTTTTTCACATTGTTGTTCATATTGACGAGCCCAAGAACGTTTCTAAGACCATTGCTCGGGGATCTTGCTACACGCAGTATAGCAAAGTAACTAAAGGTCGAAGTATACAAAAAGATATCTAACTTTGCTAATACTTTATAAAAGTAATTTCTAATTTTATCACGATTAAATTACCTGAGGAATATTGCCATTAATAAGCGAGAAATAGTATTTCTGGTTCATTAAATTAGCATTTTCCTACTTTGATGAAGTCATCTTGGGCGTTTTTATAAAAAAAAATCTTTTGTTGTTTTGTATACATTTAAAAATCAGTTTTAAATTACAAAAACGCCGAATGACTTCAAGAAAAACATCGAAACTGAGGAAAATAAAATTATAAGGCCACATACATTTTCGTAGTATAAACTTTAATTGATAAACTTCACAGGGTTTTTCGATCTGTTTACCTCAAATATAATAAATTCTGGGAAACACATTTCTGAGAATTTACCCTGTACTATGAGAATTTACCCTGTACTAGGTAAAATCCTAGCTTAAAATAAATTCTCAGACACATTTTCCCAGGTATCTTTAGTGTAACACATGTGAATAACCCAAATTCAAATTTAGAAACAGGCAATTTCAAAATGGCCGATTAACAGCGCGAGTGGCGCCATTAGTTCCTCAGTTTCAACACCATCTACTTCCTGCCGTCGAGCAAAGCTTTTAAGTCACCAATACTATGAATAAATATAAACATACCTGAACAGGAAGGTCTCGCCGGTGCCGAAGTAGGCCTGCCTGTTACCGCGCTCGTCCTTCTGGTTGCGTTCGAACCACCGCGTCGAGCAGTATGCGCCGAACACCTGCAAGTGGTGAAAAGTATCGCTTGACATCGGCTTTCCTCTACGGTTAGGCGATCAGAGGGCGGTCGTCTCCGATCGTCGATCTTCCATTCATGTTAGTCTCCCAATAAAAAAAATGAAAAAAAAAACAAAAATAGTTTATTTCTCTATAAAATTTTACATGTTGGGGGTATAGCCTATCTAACCTATAGTTGCACCACAAATATAAGTAAAGTTGTAAGTTGCTTGTGAAAAGGTAGCAGTTGCAGCTGCTTTCATAGTTAGGTTAGAAGACTAACCTGTGTTTAGTCAGTGCAGGCCTCAATTCATGAAGTACAAAAAAAGAAAATGACAAAAAGAAAAGAATGAATATGTACAGCATTGTTGACAAAAATAGTATGGTAATCTATTTTTTTCGGGAACGCGGTCAAAGAACGCCATTAATTTCTCTCTATCTTTATAATGGGACATTCTACATGATGTTTGACAAATTTTGCCGAACGTCGTATCTTTTTACGACGTACAATTTGTTTATGATCGATTTAAAAAAATAAAACTAAAAAAGCTTCTCAATTCTTCAGTAGTTTGACCTCAAAACTTCGGACTGCGTGAACTGATTTAGATTTTTTTTATTTGAAAACTGTTGCTTCCCTTTTCGTCCCACATACATTTTCTTCAGTTCTCTCATGGTTTTTCATGGAACTCATGGTCGGGTTCCATGAAAACACCACTAATTCATAAAAAAAAAATACTGGTTAGAGTCGGTTCTTTTTTCATTACAGTCTTTAATGTGCTTTGCAAAGTCACGGTTGAAATCCGCCATTGAAATGCATCTCAGGTTTTTTCATGGAACTCATGGTCGAATTCCATAAAAAACCACAAATCTATAAAAAAAATAGTGGTTAAAGTCGGTTTTTTCTTCTTTACGGTCTTTACTGTGCTTTGCAAAGTCACGTTGAAATGGCATCATCAACTCACCTCATTGTTCCTAGTCTTGATCATAAGCAAGGTGGGCTCGTGGTGTTCCACCCTCACGTAGAAGGTGGTGAGCGAGCATCCGTGCTCCTCTGTGGTGTAGAGCAGCACCGGCTGATACATCGTGATTCGCACCGGCAGCCACGACCACAGCGTGAACAGCTGGAATTCACAGGCGTACACGTGTGCGATAAACTGGTAACATATGGTTGCACAGTTCTGTATCATCAACTATTATTGAAGTGTGATTCGACGATCGTATAGTTTAGTTATAGTAAGCAATAGCTCGACTACGAAAGAAAAAAAGGGAGATGGAAGGTGTCGGGTCTCGGAATCAACGCCTATGGTGAGTATTTTTCGCAAGTAAATCTATTTCAAACAACAATTACATTTTAGTATAGAAGCTTTCTTATATTTCCATATTTTTGTTTTTCTTTCTTGGCCGAGATATAGCGCCTCTCATGTGTAGTCCACGCACGTAAATATTGCGTATGACAATTGTAAATTTGGTACATGAAAACTTAAAAACATTAAATATAAAATTAAAAAAAAATATTTTGAGTTGAATTAGGTACATATTTTCCTACATGCAATATTAATGCGCTGCAGGGTACAATTATAGACTATATGATCGTTTATCAAGCACTGTCAATTCTTTATAGTTGAAATACGGTTGGTACCTACAGAACAATTAAATGCGTATGCGTATCATACTTAAAAAATATTGTTGATACAATCACAATGACTCCAAAACACTATAAAAATATAGGTATCAAAAATCCTTTCAAAATAGTACAGCAAAATTATTTTGCAGCATTTGAGTGTTCCGTATTAGATACATCAACTACACATATAATTATGTATTTTTACTAAACTAGTTGCAGTCAATCCATATTGACACAGAGGCCTAATAGAATCAATGACAAATTTGCAAAGTTTTGATCATCATTTGTGTTCATTGTACGATACTTATTAAACTGATCATATTGGAATGTTACGTTCTGATCGCAACCACTATACCGCGCCTTAGGTAATGCGTAGGAAAGGGGGTGGGAGATCAGTTGTCATCGATCACCGTGCCACTCCCCACCTCCCCGCGCAGTACCCAAGGCGCGGTACAGATGTTGCAGTCAAACTACAGCGTACTTATTATAGTGTAGTGCCAAATATAACAAATGGAATTTGCCAAAAACTTTTGAGAGTCTGCTCAGCTACAGCAAATAATGTTGTATTTAATATTTTAATCAAACGTATCTGTACAATGTTTTACAAATGTAACCAAAAATACTGTCAGTTACGTCAATAATTCTAATAATAAGTCCTTTATTTTTACCACAGTCAAAACACAATATCAAATACCTTCAAGTACCTCGATTGCGTCAAAGATACAAAAAGTTCTATATACATATAAATACATATTTACGGGACGTCACATTTTAGTTAGTACGTGATGTTAGTACATAGAAAAAAAAAAACTACGCGGTGCGTTTTGGTGCAATGCACAACATCTACACATAGACACAACATGTACTAACTCAATATTTACAACAATTCTTCCAAAACAACTAATTCATGCAACAACAACATCAAACAGTAGTGCTAATCTAAAGATTGACGTAAACGTCAATTTTCCACGAGTCACGTGACTAAGCCGCTAGCGACACCCGACGCGCGCAAGCGGAACTGCGTGGAAAAACGGACGTTTACCAGTTTTCATACTTCTAACATCGAGTCATGCATGTAAAACAAACTTCTACACTTTTACGGTTTACACTACCTGCACCGACCTACCTAGCATTAAATAAATTACACTTCAGAAAAAAAAACGTTGTTGACAAACTGTACAGGAATTAATATCTACAGTACCCATAGTGACAATTTGTACAATAATTTTACAATCGCAAGTACTATTTCAATTTGTTACATCAAAAATTTCAACCTTATAATATCTTTACAAGTAAACAACGTTTTTATGCTCCCCCTTCATAGTTTTGTTACGTTTTTTTGTTAAAAAATACAACGCCCTTAGAAATTACCTATTGTTTGATTCTAAAAAATACAATCATATACCAACACACGCCTAAAATTCGAAAGTAAGTTACGTGACCATCAACCTACTTTATATGTGTAATAATTAATACAATCAATGTTAGTTCGTGACTACACATAAACCGATATCCCGTGACCCGAAAAATCTAACTACCTACGTAGAACTGTCGTCTGCCATCATTTTGTTTAATTCAATTCTTACACAACGTATTAGTCTTGCTAATATGAATCCCCGATGTCGGTCTGGAGCATACGAAAAACGGTAGCCGTATTTTTTTAAAAACACGGCTTAAACTTTTCACCGGCAATTTCTTCTAAATCAGATACCTACATCATACAAGCGATTTTGAAGTTTATGATTATCACAGCAGAATTCAAATAGTGAAAACATAATTAATTTTTCGGCGCTCAAAGGCTAAAATGTATTGTGAGACATCACGTTTCTAAAGGTCGTGTCTAAACCACTGAGCTGAATGAGATTATGGATCGAATTAATTGGATTAAACAGAAATAATGTTTGAATTGTAACTGAAAAACCTACAATAAACCAGTGGCGTGCACTGACTTTTACGACAAGGTAGACAGTAATCCCCAAGGATTGACACCTATTTATAGGTAACTTGTCTTTACGAAATATAGGTAACCTATATACTCACCCACAAATTACAGGACCTTCGTCAGCCTTTGTCGTGAGAACAAAAAAAAAAGATCTAGCAATAACTCTATTATTAGGTCGGGTAGCCAAAATACTAAGGTAGGCAGAGTCTTTTTGCCTATATGGTGTGCACGCCACTGCAATAAATTATGAAGTTTAATAAACATTATCAAAAGAGACGAGCAGACGCCAGTTCCCTACCCCTGCCCGCAACGGTAGCATCAAGTCTACAATATAGACAGAGACATAGGCAGTAACAGCAGTGCAGGTCGGGTGTGGCAAACCTTCTGTCGCAGTCCCGCCTCGAGCGGCAAGCGATCGCGGAACACCGCGTTAGGGAAGGGGAAGCAGAGCGCGCGATGCGACGTGCGGGGACTCTGCATACATGTGCGGTACAAACGTCAAGGCGCGATTCCAATCTCGGCAGCAGTAAGGCGCACAGCACTCGCCCCCAGCAGGCCTAGCACGCGCCTCAAGAAAGATATGACATAGAACAAATATGCGCTCTGATTGGCTGTTATGTCACGCTTTGTGCGTCTCAGCTAGTTTCAACAAATCGCAGCGCGTTATATGTCTTGTCACTTATTTCTTGGAGCGCTGTGCTAGGGGAGCAGTATAGTGTTCGCCAAGATACCTCATTTAAAATACACCGGGAATAAGTTCCGCGCTGCACTGCGGCCGTAATCGGTATCGTGCCTGTACGCTTGGAACGCACGCGTAGACTTCAAGGCTCCAAGCGCCATGCAACTCTATTGCCTACAGTAATATCTCACTCGAAAAAATTCTGCGCTTACTTCGAAATGGTACGTTTCACGTTACGTTAGTGCACGCTACTGACGGGTGTATCTCATTAGGCATTTCTACTCTGACACGGGCAATAGAAATAGATAGCGCTTCGAGCAAGTCTACGTGTGCATGCTAAGCGTACTGTATTTGTCATATGTGTGTTATATACCCTACAGTCTTTGTGTCCTAGTTATAAAACAATAGGAACGCAACTCTCGTAAGGTGAAGGACAACATCATGATGAAACCCGCACACCACGTTAAGGTGTATGGGCGATGGATTCACCCTCTATCACGTGTTAAATACGCTTAGTGAGCCGTGGACTTTTGCTAAGCAAATGTCTCTGCCTACCCCGCTTTGGGATTAAAAGGCGTGTATTTATTTTATTTCTCCTTGATTGCGCGAGATATTAAGATGTGTCTGTGTAATCCTTGTAGTGTCGGTGAATAGAATACATGTGTCACCACCCACCCCAGCCCAACATTTCCTGTCGCGGGGGATCGTAAAGGCGACCAGGGAATTCCACTCCAGAGGACGGGCAGCAGCGCTCTCTGTTAGTTAAACCACTGCGATCGCCAACAAGCTTGCCATTGGCAAATTATGATGCAAATCATTAGGGGAGGCCCTCGTCCATCAGTGAACGTCATATGGCTGATTATGATGTGTAGCGTCTGTGGTCCAGTTGGTGGGATTTTTTACTAGTAACCGGGAGGTCGCAGGTTCGAGACCGGAGATCCGTTCGTTTAGGTTCGTTTAGGACTCTTTTTCAGAGACTATGTACACAACGCAACGCTCGTACGGTGAAGGACAACATCGTGAAATGCATCAAACAATGAAACCCGCACAGCACAAGGTGTGTGAACCCTACAACGGCGATGGACTCACCCCCTGTCACGTTGGGTTAAGTACGCTTGGTGAACCGTGGGCATTTGCTTAGCAAGTGCCTCTACCTACCCCTACCCCGCTTTGGGATTAAAAGTGTGTGTAGTGTGTGTGTGTGTGATGTGTGTGTGTATACAAAATGTATTAAGCATACATACAGAATTAATGACGGTAGTTTTCAAAACGGAACCTTAAAAATATTTCATATCAATTTTCGTGGCAACTTGAATAACCCCTAACTCACTGACCTATTAAAGGCACTTTGTGAAAGTATTGAAAATAAAGCTTTTTTTTGTCAGATTATGTCTGGTTGTGTTAGTGATTGTTATCATACAGAAGGTCGCTTAAGAAGTTTTTTTTGACCTCCGGAAGCAGATATAAACACATCAAAAGTGTCTAGGGATCAAGAACATTTTTAGCTCTAAAAAAAATCTAATTTATTTAAATCAAATTTAATCTTCTGGATTGGTCTCCTACCTAATTCCCCATGCCTGTATAAATGACTTATCACCACATTTTGAATAAATTATGAATTAATTCAGTTTTTGTAAAATATATTCTTGATTGCAATCTTCGAAAATGTACTTGAACCTTAGACACTTTTGATGTGTGTAGATAGCCTGCTTTAGCCAGTATTATTGTAAATGTTATTGTCAATTATTGTTTATTACAATTTTTCATTAAAATGTAATTTAGTAAATTAAACAGGGAATTAAAACTGCTCTTTTAAACATTAAAATTTCCTTAGAGATGTTACTTTAAATTATACACTGCTAAAAGTATTTACCTAGTTTAATTAAAACTGCATTAACTATTTCTAAACTAAACACGAAGAGAAAAAAACCATCAAGTGATGTAGAGTATAAACATGCATTCCGTTTTGTTTTTACTTACGAAATTGAGAATAAACATCGATATAAAATGTCTAAGCAAAACGTTCGAAAGGAAAATTGTATTCAAGGGCCAGAGAATTATTGTTTCATACGATACGAGATTTTCATAAAATCCAAATGGAAAGTGATGAGATCCTTCTTTTGAACAGAAGTCTAAATTCAGAGTCATTGTGCACTTTATTCCTATTAGAGATACAGACCATTTTTCGTTGAAACGTCTCGTGGCGTGTTTCTCTTGATGTAGAGAGCGTATAAGTGAGGCCGTCAGCGCTACAAAGGTTCCAATATTACGACTTAAGTACTATGTAAATTTACTAAAAAGATGTTAAAATAAAATCATTCGCGTTAAATAATCTATAATTTTAATTGCAAAAAATAAACATTCGGACAAAAATAAGCTACCATAACATATCTACACACATAAGTCAAACTCATTATTCTAAAAATCTCTATACTGATTGGTCTTGGGTTAGGCCACTTTAGCCCGGTGCTCCCCCCGTGGATGTTGTACTCTCTAGGGTGTTCCGGGGGCACCGGCTCTTTCGCGCGCAGAAGTCACCGGGGGGTTTTAGTGGCCGCACCACATAACCTCGTCGTCTCCCGACGTCTCCGAAGGGATTTCCCCCCGTCAACAAAAAAAAAAAGGCCACTTTAGCGCTGACGGCCTCAAATACTAAAAACTTTTGATAATGACTAAATCAATCATACAAAACAATGAAGTCCCCTGGCCCGACGAACACAAGTCTAGCGTCACAAGCAGGTGCATCTAACAACGAAACGACACGACGACGACGCAAGCTCCATCTAGTGGTGGTGGTTCGACATTAAAAAAAAAACACTTGGTTGTGTAGACGTTTCACGTGTGGCTTACTTCGCTCTGTTCGAGTATCTGCGACTTCAGCGTCTGTATGGGGTATACGCCCAACGACACCGCGCGCGGCCCCGGCGAATGGGAGCCCTACGTCACACCCAACACTCTCGGTTAGCACACGTCATGCGTTCATGTTACGGAAAACACAAAAAAGAGCACAACGAGACGACGACGCCATCTTGGATCGGTGTGGCATTTACACATAATGGCCGCCGTGTTCGGTTTTTATTTTTTTTTAGATTTTGTTTATTGTTTTTTTTTTCATAGGCAAAAGTCAGAACGCGCATGCCACATTCTTTTTAGGTAACTGCACCAACGACATTTTACTCGTATATTCAAGAATGAAAGACATATGTATAAAAGTAGTCTGTGCAAGATATCGGTACAACATAGTTATCATACAATGGGGAATTTTCTTTGACGTTTTAGTGACAGAGTTTCGGGCTGAGAACTGTCATTACTGTCATACTTTGCAAACAAAGTTTGACAGTAATGACAGTTGTTGTATAGACAGACTGTCATACTTTCCAAACAAAGTTTGACAGTAATGACAGTTCTTAGCCCCAAAAATCTGTCAGAAAAACGTCAAACAAAATTCCACATTGGCAAATATGTCATACATAACGAACATTATGGGAAATAAAACGAACGCTGAAACAAGAGTATAAACAACACAAGTGATTTTAAACACAGCAATCAACAAATCAATGTATGTATGTAGTTTTACACTCAAAGCCGATCGATGGAATGAAGAAAAAAAAATTTGAAATAGTATTTTTTTTTTCAATACAGAAAACGAAAAAAATAACAAAAAAAATATTATAATATCATCATATTGTATGACATGATCACAGTACATAAACAACAATATAATTTGCTACACGGACAAAAATAATAAAACTGTACTAGTTTGTCGCGTGTCATTATTGTAATGGTAGGGTTGAGTGTGTGAGAGAGAAAGAGAGACACGATAGAGAGAGTTGGCAATATTGAATAGACAGCATGTACTTGATGTAGGCACTGAAGACACAATAACTATGGGTTAGTATGTTAGGATTCGTGGTATTTGTATGAGATATTAGAAATAAAGAAAAAAGCAAAAGCCACGCCTAATCACGTCGGCTACTGTACCATCTGTTTGCACGTTTCCTCTGACATTCTCTGCAAACCAAGTAAAATAGATATTCATATTGTATACATACATATATAATATTAATATTATAAGGCTGAAGAGTTTGTTTGAACGCGCTAATCTCAGGAACTACTGGTTCGAATAGAAAAAATCTTTTTTTGT
The DNA here is from genome assembly GCA_012932125.1 of Conopomorpha cramerella. NCBI lineage: Eukaryota > Metazoa > Arthropoda > Insecta > Lepidoptera > Gracillariidae > Conopomorpha > Conopomorpha cramerella. Next base: position 15,135 of record SJJU01002794.1, on the reverse strand, counting down.
TTAATAGATAATTTATCGAGGAAGGCTTTAGGCTATATAATATCATTGATATTATCCCTAAATTCCCACGGGAACGAAAAATGCGAGTAACACCGCGCGGTACAGCTAGTACATAATATACAGGGCGTCCCACGGCCATGCCACATGGAGGGAAAGTACCTTAAATATTGTAGGTAGAACATTTTACTCAAAGAAGACATTATTTTAATTTCAAAAACAATTTTAACTGCATTCATAGATTTTTTTAATGTTTACACGTTTGAACCAGGAATTGAACCCGCTACACGAGAAAAAAATCACCCTGTAGCTTTATCATACCGATCGAAAGGGTTCATCAGAAGGATTATTTTTTGATTAAAATAATGTCTTCTTTCAGTAAAATGTTCTATCTACAATATTTAAGGTACTTTCCCTCCATGTGGCATGGCCGTGGGACGCCCTGTATATATAATAACAAACACGGGTTTGTTACAACACTTATAACTCAAGAGCGATTCAACTAATTTGGCTGAAAATAAGTGGGGTTTTCAAAGGAGGAATTAGCAAAATCGGTCCACCCGTTCCGGAGTTATAACAACGAAAAGTGGCATTGATTTTTTATATAATAATATATATATAGATAAAATACCTAACATAAGTTAACATATTATTTTAGTGCAACAAGTGAAGTTATTTCATCAGAGGTGGATATTAGAATAACAAATAAGCACCAACTATATATCATATATTAAATACATAAATTGGAACAGGTCTGGAAGAAATCTCTTTCAGTGATAAGACCACATTTTATTACGTCATCGACGGGACAATATTACTACTATTGCTTACTAAAATTTCCCATTGACGTGGGAAATAAATTTCGTAATTTTATTTTTTCTACACAAACTTAGGTACATAACATACTATTAGGGATATGTAATAAAGAAATCAATTCTATTGTATAATCCAGTATACCCAATCAACCATTTCTAAAACAAAATAAACAATTTCTTAATTTTACTTTCTATTGTATTCCAATTGCCTGTTTGTCACCTAGAAGCGACCTCGGAGACATGGTGTCTCCAAAGATCAACTCGCAATAGAAATAAGTTTATGCATGTGTGGTATGCTGAAATACTTCTCAGTTCCATCACACTTATTAATATTTTCTAGTCATAATACCTACGTTAAAATAATTGAAATTAATTATTCAACATGTAACAGGTTCATTGGTTCATTTCCGAGTGTAATAATGATACAACTAACACATGTGACTTTTGTGTTTGCCAAAAACACACGACGCCAAGACAGACGCATTTATAATATGTGACGCTTCCATCACTCATAGAAAAACTTCCGCGACGAAAAGAAAAAGTTATGGCAGCATAATTAGGACGAGATTTAACATTTGTGTCAATGATTTTGACACAGGAAATGGGGAATTCTCTTTGACGTTTTTCTGACAGATTTTCGTGCTTAGAACTGTCATTACTGTCATAAGTTCCAAACATTTTGGAAAATATGACAGTTCTTAGTCCGAAAATCTGTCAGAAAAACGTCACAGAACATTCCCCATTGCTTAGAATAGTCGACAGGATCCCCCGGCCTATATACTTCATCAAGCCATTGGGATAATTTCTGGAATAACCCCCTAACATTTGCATCTACTCTAGGACTGTATTTATTCTACAATCGAATCTCGATTTGGTTCCTGGTTCCGGATATCCAAAGTCATTCAGGCTTAGAACTGTCAAGGTACAGTTCATACACCTCATAGATAAGGATGTATGAGGTCTGACTAAGGCAAGATTGATAAAATGTTGTTCAAGTACTATCAAATTCCATACCATACTTTGACAAATAAGACAGGGTTACCTTAAACCTTAACCTTTAGAGTTAGAGAGTTTAGAGTTTTCAAAGCCAAATTGTTCTCAAAGATTCTCCTACCAAATGGAATTCACAAAGAATGAAATGTTGACTTGAAAATTTATTATAAAAGAATGCGACACTTTTAAAATTATGTAAGGTTAACACTGTTGTAGTGACTTTACTTTAGATTTCCAGTGGGTTTAGAATATTGCTACGATTGTTCGTTGGTTGGATCTGTTGCTTCAGCATCCACAACTATCAAACAATAATGAAAGGATCTAATAGTAACCTTTAATCCTTTTGTTTTCCTTAGCGTCTTTCCCCATGAAGCGATTCGATACAGAATTGCGTCGATAAGCGATATCGGTGAGATATCAAAACCGTCGCGAGTCCTTTGAAATTGTATGCAGAGTCGCGTGAGTGTCCGCATGAGCAAACGATATCGGTCGTACGACCGCGCGATATCGTATCGCATGTACATTCACAAGACGAGCGATACAGATTGAATAGTATGGGGGCTAGTCGAGCGCTCGATCTTGTTTCGACCTGCGCGCGACGTCGCGTACGCAAATATCGATAAGCAATTCAGTCGCCGACGCTTGCTCGAACCTTTTGGTAAGAACCTACCTACTGGGGAAGAATAAATATTACATAATTTATTGATCAAGATGGAGGAGCAGAATACTATAAAATTTGTTCAAGAAGTGGAAAAACATCCGTGCCTTTATAATCATACCCTGCCCGAGTACTCTCAGCGCCATTTGATAGAACTGGCCTGGATATGGAATTCCAGGCCAGTTCTACAGGTTGCAACCTATCTGGTAAGTACCTACCCTATTTATATATAGGTAGGTACTTCCCATTTAAGTTATTTAGGTACATACATACGCTTAGTGAAACGTGGACACTTGTCTAGTGAGACGAGTGTCCCTGCCGACCCCTCCTTGGGGATATGGCGTGAGTGTATTGACATAGGAACCTACCTACTTTAAAACTTTTCCGTTCACGATTCACACAAAGGTACCTATTTGAAGTTTTGACTAGGCAGCAGGCGGAACGGACGGACGGAACAGAAGTACCTAGGTAGGTACCTACCTTAATCTTTATAAAAGCGCTCCCCAGCAACATATACTTTAACGTAGGTAGGTACCTATACATAGGCGCAGATTAGGTACAGATATCGACTTTTAAATCATAATGCCGGCCTAGTTTTCTTTACATACATACATACACTTCACGCCTGTCTCCCAGAGGGGTAGGCAGAGACTACAGATCTCCATTTGTCACGATCCTGACATACCCTTTCGCTTCATCTACATTCATACATCTTTTCATACATGACCTCCGGTTTCGAGTACTTTTCCCGCCACCTTCGGTCAGGACATCACCAATCTGGTCTTTATATGTCCATCTGGGGCGACCTCTACTCACCCGGCCCATTACATCACCCATATAAATCTCTTTCGTCAATCGACTTTCATCCATTCTCTTCATATGCCCAAACCGCCGAAGCATGCCCTTTTCAATCTTGGTCACTACGTCTTCCTTCAAACCGCAACTTTCCCTTATCACACTCACACAAAAAGTAGTTAATGATATGCCACCAAAAACATAGGTAAGTAGGTACATGTAAAAAAGGAGAGCCAAGCTGAATAGGTACCTACCTACTTACCTATCTACCTCAAAAAAATATTCTTAGCTGTGGTCTTCGTCGCAAAAAGAATGGAGATCGATGAGTAGGTATATTATATAGGTAGGTAAGTATATACCTAGTTCTGTGCAAAATCAAAATATCTATCTATAGGGAGGTTCCTGCACAGTAACATTAGTAGAAAGTATTACTTAAACACAATTTATTTGCTTTATTGGATAGGTACATATGGTATTTTCCGTTGCGCAGCGCGCTCGATATCGCGGCGATACAGAATTGCATCCATTCGGACGTACGAGCGATTTTTATCGGCTCTCCAACTTTTATCGCGCGATCGATATCGCTTCATGGGGAAAGACGCTTACTATTCTACACACATCAAAAGTGTCTAGGGATCAAGTACATTTTAGAAGATTGCAATGAAGAATATATTTTACAAAAACTGAATTCATTCATAATTTATTCAAAATGTGGTGATAAGTCATTGATACAGGCACGTGGAATTAGGTATTAGACCAATCCAGAGGATTAGACTTGATTTAAATAAATTAGATTTTTTAGAGCTAAAAATGTACTTGATCCCTAGACACTTTTGATGTGTGTACATACCGAGCGTAAAAGTACCCCGAGCAATATTCTTAGAAATGTTGTTGGGCTCGTCAATACAAACAACTTTTATTACGACAAGTATGGGGGGAAATGAAAATCAAAATCCCATCAAAAGTTGTTCATATTGAAGAGCCCAACAACATGTCAAAGCCCATTGCTCGGGGCCCTTATACACGCAGTACAAAAACACTGAGAAAAACGATATCGGAACCATTACTGATAAAACGTAAAAAAAAATATTCAATAACCAATTCCTCCTAAAATCTCATTTAGAACTAAGTGACCGCTGTATAGTTTCTAGCTGACTTACCTCTCGTATGGTGAGTGTATGTGACATCATCTGTATGTTGACCTGGCTCTGGCTGGTGGGCAGGTTGTCCGAGGAGCGAGAGCGCACCAGCCTCGAGCCGGTTATCACCTGCTTCGACTTCAGCGTCATCTCCGTCTTTATGAACACCCGCGATATGTACTGGGAGCTGTGGATGGGTGGGGAAATAATGTGTTTAGAACCACACCATGAGACCACACCCTATTGTCTCATCATGAACATTCTATGTCAATAGTATTACTATGTACATATCAGCAATATACATGTACCACCTCTGTTTATGAGACAATAAACGTTTTCGTATTTTAGAATTATATAAAGGAACAATTGGACGTAGTTACACAGAAAGGACTCAATCCACAAAAAGTTACTTCGCAGATATTGCTAGCTTTAAAGTTGGACGAGCTATTGACCTGCCATGCACGTGGATTGAGTCAGGGTGCATACAAATAGGTTGTAGTGAACTTTCTTGTGTAAATGTTTTTTTATATGATGGATATGTCTTAACACCCTGGTATAGCTAACTCAATTTCGTGCAATGTGTGGATTGAGTCCTTTCTGTGTCACTACGTCCAATTACCGATTTCATAAATATATTAAAGTGTGAAACAAGTGCTTTAGCTATTTAACATGGGATGAAGGCAATGTGTGTGTTGTTGTTAAAATATTTATTATACAGCTCGATATTAGCGTCAAAGTCACCGGAACTGACGATGACTGAGCGAAGTGGTCGCCATGATCGGTCAGAACGATCATCATCATATGTTAAAATTGTATGAGTGTTTCACTTACGCTACAGAATTCACATACCGTGGCTAACAAAAATGTAACAGAAATACGATATAAAAAATCATATCCAGTAACAATAGTAGCATTACAATAGTGAGAGGAACATGAGTACAGCAACAGTCAGTAAAATATTTGGGTTTAAAATAATCTTTGGGGACATCGTTTCATTTGGTAATTGGGCCAAAAAAAAACAAAAGTTTTTAGATTTTCACCGACTTTTTCTTTACTCATCTGATACGAATTTCCTGTTTTGGTTGATATATTTTTGAAAAAGATTACGGAACAGTACGAATAAAGAAACTAAGTTCAAATACCAGGAGAAACGATGTCTCCAAAGTTTCTTTTCAACTTAATATGATTACAGACACGTCTTTACAAAAACCAAGTAAGTACAGTACGTAAAAGTTGAGTGAAACGTAATTTGTTCTCCCTTAATATTTGGTAATTACAGTTCAAAAACACCAACCACCACTTGAGAGCGACCCACGCAATGTCCTACTTAACACACTCCATAAAAACAATTTCGTTAAGTTGATTTTTTTATTAGAAAATTACGTAGTGACCACATAAGGTATAATTTGCTTGACAACCCTTAACCACTCAAGTAAATTGATACGGAAACGAAAAACAATTTAAGTGACCCATATGCAAGCTTTTCTCTCACATTTGACGTCAATGGTAATGGGTTATTCATGTTAATTTTTATAGGGTATTTTATTTACTATTGATATACTTCATCATTTATATACTCTTCACGCCTTTTAATCCCAAAGCGGGGTAGGCAGTGGAACTTGCTAACCCAACGTGACAGGGGGTGAGGCCATCGCCGTTATAGGGTTCACACACTATGTGGGGTGCGGGTTTCATAACGATGTTGTCCGTTCCCGTACGAGCGTTGCGTACATAAGCTCTGTAAAAGAGTCCCATTGGTACACGTCCAGTAACTGGACTTTAACTCGCGACCTCCCGGTTGCAAGTCAAGAATCCGACCAACTGGACCACAGACGCTCTTCATCATTAGGACACTAATTATTACATTGCATTTTGTCCTCTTCCAAGCTTGGTGGATATGCTGCTGTAAATGTGACATATGGAGAGGCTATCCTCTAAGCAAACAAGCCGATTGACGAAAGATATTTACACGTGCAATGTCTAACTGACATACATCGACCATATCGGTGATGCGATGAAGATAGGTGAAAAGTTACTTGACTTTGGATCGGTGTAAACGGATAAGGCGAAATCGTCCTTGAAAATGGAGATTGTAATCACTCTGGAAGACGGGCGTAAGAGCATATTCGGTATCGTGTATAGTTTAGAAATAATCGAGTGAGGTAACTTATCGTTTCCACTCTGTATAAATGTTGCCACTACATGCATAGTAATGGTGAATATATTAAAAATGTAATCAAATCAAACTAAGTGCCTACCTACATAATTTAATTAAATAAAAACATATGTAGGTTGTGTAGGCACTTACGTACGATTTTTTACCAGAATTTATATATAAAAACCTTTTCTTTCGCAAAAAAAACCATTTTTTTTCTTTAAATTTTAATAGGACCACCTTTGGGGTCACCACCCTTTCGAATAAAAAAGAATTATCATAATCTTTTACTCTGGAATACTCTGTAAAACGTTATTGATCGTAAGTAAAAAAAAGAGGCGTCGACCCGAGGACCTTAGTTTTTCGTCGGTAAAAAAATATAAACAGATAGAAAGGACATACCTCAACGCTCTTATGTTAAAAGCGGTACGGAGCAGTTTAGTGGGCGATGCGGGCATGCTCCTGCAGAACTTGTCCACGGCGTGGTCGACGCCGTTCTTGGTGGCCTCCACGAACCACTCCGAGCTCTGGTTGGACGAGTGTTTGTGGAAGAGTATGAGGATAGCCAGCGCCACGCGGTAGAACACCTGAAATAACCACACGGTAGGTGCGTCATGCACGAGTCTTGAAAAGTCTCTAAATCTATATATATATAAATCAATGCCACTTTTCGTCGTAATGTTATAACTCCGGAACGGGTGGACCGATTTCGCTTATTCTTCCTTTATTGTGTTTATTGATGACAGCAGAAGGTTCTAATGAAATAAAAAATGACCGCTGGGCACAGGCCACCCCGGAGGTTATACTAATTTTATATTCATACTAGTGGACTCGACAGGCGCTGCCCTGTCTTCACTATTAATATGAATATAAATTTAGTATAACCTCCAGGGTGGCCTGTGCCCAGCAGTGGATGTCACGAAATATAAACTATCTTATCTCTCAATTGGACGAAACTACATATAAATGCCAACTTTTGTGAATATCGGTAGCCTTGGTGAAGAGTTCATTGGGAACAAACATCATGACACTGGATTTTTATATAGTTAGGACAGGACAATGTCTGTCGAGTCCACTAGTATAGAATAAATCATATTTATCATCATCAGCCACATAACATCCACATGCTGGACGAGGGCCTCCCCCCAATGATTTCCGTCATTTGGGGGGAAATGCCAATAATCGCCACTTTTGACTGGCGTGTTGGCGATCGCAGTGGTGTTGTGGTTTAACTCACAGAGAGCGCTGCTGCCCGTCCTCTGGCGAGTTCCCTCGTTCGCCTCTTATGACCCCCACGACGGTATAAGTTGGGTTGTGCTAGGCTCCATAAATAGACTATGCAAACGCAGGTAGTTTTTTTTTTATATTTCTAGTCCAGAAGTTGGGAACATAAGAATATTTTCCTGTCGTAAGAGGCGACTTAAAGCACGGACTTGTGCCTTCTAAATTTAATTATTCAAAAGTTATTACCACTCCACGTGACCTCAAGCTTTGAACGTGAAATAAACAATTTTGCATCAATCCGATATTTCCAACTGTACACAGATTTCCACAGAAACGAATTGTGGCTTTATTAATTCGCAGAAATCAGCGCCGAAACGTGATTTTCCCCACAAACAAATTCTGAAATGAATTCGTGCTTTAGTATTGGGAAACAGAAAACTTTCTGGGAAATTGAAACAGTTAAAGCTTTGCAATCCGAATTTGGCATTTCTATTAACCCATTAACGCCCAGGTGAATACTTACTCTTTATTTGATTATGACTTTTATTGCCAAGTAATAGAGGTTAAAATAACTTGTCAGTCCCCGAGTACAGTGGGTTCTAATGGGTTAATATCAATTCCAATTTTCTGACGGAATTCTGTCTTTTCAATGCATATTTGCGTTAATTCGCCAATAGTTAGTTAGTAGTTATTCTCTGAAACAAAAATATATTTGCATTCCTTCAATAAGGAAATACTTATAATAACCACAATTATATTCGAAACAAAACATCACTAAATCGAGACGAATCGATTATTCGTGCTAAAAAACTACAAAGCATCGAACCGGTCTCCATTTTAGTGACAACAACGTTAAACATTAATGCAAATATTTTATCATTGTAAACACAATCAACATCTATCCGCTCGCTCGGGCCCCGTCTAACAGGCGACATCCCGGAGGCAAATAATACCGGAAACGTTCTGAAGAGGACGGTGTGCTCACGTCGGAAGCTGGGGAGCCGGGGCCCGCGTCACTACACATTGACTGACAGCTTGATTGAGTGACTGACAGCTCACAGTCTCTCATATTGAATGAGCTGACAACGTCCCATTACTAAACTACAGTGGTAATTTAAAATATTTAATTGGTGTAATGTTTTTTACAATTTTTAAGATACGAAATATACGAGGTCAAATGAGACTCTTCGGTTCGTATTATGAACTACGTAGAATCAGTACTCAGATGTCCTCAGACCAGTATATTTTGACACTTTTACCCAAACACGATTAGAGTGAGGCAACCGTTACTAGAGAGATCACTTCTTGAAGGGAGCTTCAGAAAAACAAAGCACCGGTAGCTTTTTTTACAACCAGCGTTTGACCAATACCTTATCTGATATTAAACAGCGACGTGGTCTAAGATGGAGCACGCTTGTTCATTAGGTACGTACTTGAAGACCTTCAGACTATACTGGGCAGGAAACAGATACTCCGGCAAGTCATTCCATAACGCAGTACGCACTATGAATGTTGACACAATCCATTTGATTCGCGTAAATGGAATGTCCACCTGGTTTGGATGACATTTTGCTTTCTACTGGTTTTCATATTGTAAAAGCGCGATGGGCAAAAAGAGGCTCCACCATTGACACTCACCTTGACGCCCTCGTGAAAGAAGCAGTCCAGCACCCTCACCAGGTGGGGGAAAGGCAGCGCAGCCAGTATCCACCACTGCCAGTCGGCGTAGATCCGCTCCGGACCGATGGCGCCAGACAGCCTGGACAAATGCTGAGCGGCCGACTTCTGCAAGGAGGGCAAGACAAATTCATATACATTATAATTTAGGCGGATATAATTGCATGGCGTAACCATAGCTATAATGATGTAAAATCAACAAATGATTTGATGTCATCCGTAGTTCGAAACGTGAATAAGAAAAGTATCACAGATCATCCCCGGTCACGGTCTGGGCATACCAATTTCGATTCATCCACATCTGTTACACATAACAAAAACACATCTATTATGCATAATTACATAAGATATGTTTTGGTTACATAAAGAAAACTACACACGTCAAAAGTGTCTAGGGATCAAATACATTTTAGAAGATTGCAATCAAGAATATATTATACAAAAACTGAATTCATTCATAATTTTATTCAAAATGTGCTGATAAGACATTGATACAGGCATGGGAAATTAGGTAGAAGACCACTCCAGAAGATCAGATTTGATTTAAATAAATTAGATTTTTTTTAGAGCTAAAAATGTTCTTGATCCCTAGACACTTTTGATGTGTGTATATCGAACACCGAGAGTGATCCGGAAATGCCTTTTAAAACGACCTCTTCATACAAGAACCTACAAGAATCGAGACGATTGAATTGGCTGATGCAAGACTTCAGCTTAAAAGAGGTTTGCAGGATTTTCAGATTTCCGATGTAATTGGAGCGGTCTGAGCCAGGGCTAATATACTTCAGAGATCTGGTAAGCAGCCGAGGGAACTTTGAATGCTTGCGTGAGTTTGCTAATCGCTGGCATAAAATACAGTACGAAGAATTCATGAAGCCTGTTAACCACCGAAGACACGACAAAGAACATGACGCGAAGTCTCCGTATTGTGGTCGTCATGCCCCAGAATGAGGAGAGTTGGCAACTAAACAGGGATTGATAATGATAATTTGTATTGAGTCAAGGAAACGTGTGCGTGGAAGAGAGGGAAAAGCACGTGGACGTCTCCAGAGAATGGCCACATGAGGCAGATAGGGCTTGGATGGTGGTGGGCGTGGGAATATAACAAAGTTTCCCCGATCAACTAGTAATCATTTCATATTATGTATATAGTAAAACCTTACGAAATACGTGTAGTGACTCAGTGAAAGGGTGATGGCACGTCGAAACAATCGATATTTTTTCAGGTATTAAAACTACCCTCGTGCAGCACTAAACGATTAAACTAAAAATAGCTCAAGTTTATGTTTGTCGCAAAGATTATCGTCCGTCGAACTTTGGTATTGACTAGTTCATTATTATCGACCACGTGTGATGGGGGTCACGGATTACTACGTACGTACGTTATACCTAAGTGTTATGAGAGTAGGTGCACCAGAGGTTTCTAAACTTGTGTTGTCTCTGCCCACTGGGAAAATAAAATACAACCGAGAGAAAAAATCCGGGTCGTATACATAAACCTAAAGTAAATGTATAAAAACTATTACAGTGATATTTAATCTAAAGACAAGTAATAGCTTTTTTCTAAGTTGTTATATTGTCTTTCAAAAACAGAGCTCGCCCCAGAAGGACATATACAGACCAGATTGGTGATGTCCTGGCCGAAGGTGGCGTGAAAAGTACTCGAAACCGGAGGTCATGTATGAAAAGATGTATTAATGTAGAGAAGCGAAAGGGGTATGTCAGGACCGTGACAAATGGAGATCTGTAGTATCTGCCTACCCCTTTGGGAGACAGGCGTGAAGTGTATTTATGTATGTATGTCAAAAACAAATTACATATTTAACTTAGCTTGGCCTCTTCGATTACAAGATATTTGTGATCCGGAATATTTGCTATTGAGCGCTGTTCTTTAGCGCCACCATTTTTATCTACTTCTGTATATACCACTATAACTTCAAATTAAATAAATTATTGAGAGCTACATTAACGAAGATAGATATTATTTTTTCTGGGTCTCACCGCCCACAAGGGGGCCTTTTAAACCACTTTGGGAAATACTGGTATATACTATTATAGTCTCGTGTATTATACATTACTGATAGCATTACACGTTATGTATTGTTTTTGTTGATTCTGCCGTAGATGTAGGTACCTATTGAAAAATCACACACTACTTAGTACATAAATAGGTTTATATTATTACAAAGATAATTTCTTCTTTCTTCTTTTGCCAGCCATCTTGCGCATATCATCAGTCCACATCGCCTGAGGGCGTCCTACATACCGTTTGCCGAGACGCGGTCTCCACTCGAGAACTCGTTTATCCCAACGGCTCGCCGTTCTACGGCTAATAATAAATGTTATGTAAAGTTACCTAATCCAGGTTGTACTTCCATTTGGCGTACGTTTTGTTTATTAATTTTACAATGAGAGCTTCTGAAACTCCCAACAAACTACAATAAACAGTTATTTCGAAATTCGAAACATACCGTCCATTGCAGTCCATTTAACAAACCGAGTGGAAAATCCGATTAAACGTCACTTTGACTCGATACCCAGTAACCCACAGGAAGCGCTTGCACCCTAATGATTGTTTTGCGTGACTCGAAGTAATACAAGGGTTTCCTAAGCATACCGGCAATCAATAAAGCCTGTTTTACATAGAGTACAAGATTTTTATAAAACCGTTCCATAAAAAAGTATGCTTAATGTGTTTAAACTGAAATTTTGCGATTCATTTTTGTATTGTATATATATTATTTCGGCTGTCAAATGCTAAAAGTTTTTGAAACACTGTTTTGTTTGAAAAAGCGGCAGAGGCAAAGGCCGTGATGGAATAGTCCTCTGGGTACATATGTACCTTCAGTACCCAAGTTCGATTTCTGAACCTAACATAATGATTTATAGATGAATTCAGGCGCCTACAAGAACTATTCGGGGTTTCAAACATTAACACATTGGCGGACAGTAAAAAACACAATAGATTCTTTATTGTTATGACAGCTATAACTAGAGTTAAAAACATATTTTCGTAATGAATGAATTCATTAATAATTATATTATACATGGTTAAATAATTTCACGCTCGCTGTGAAAGTTACAAAATATGTAACATTGTACTAGCGGCCCGGCCACGGTTTCGCACTAGTGCAATGCTGATACTAAACATTGATAATTTCCTTACTAAAGTATGCATGTAATATACATTAATCCTTCCTCTGGAATCACTCTATTTATTAAAGAAAACCGCATCAAACACCGTTGTTATTAGAGATCTAAGTGTACATAAGGACAGACACCGGGAAGCGTCTTTATTCTATACTATGTAGGGATAGTAAAACAATTGAATTGGTAAAAGGCGCTACCTTATCGCTCAGTGCGATTTCTTCCAGGTCATATTGTTACCTCATTATTATCGTACCCGAAATTCCAAATTCAGCAGGGCAAGATAGATACCATAGACAACAATAACACACCTGTTAAACCTCTATTGTAAAACGTACAGAAACCGTGAACGTGGGTAGCCCCCGCTTGTTTACGTCGCACGGAGGGAGGGTAGGCGACGAAGACCGGGTCAAGCGTAGTTTGTCGACCTCATTGATTTTTCACCGCGGGCTACGGGTGGTGAGAGTCATTTACCCCAGCGGCGCGGTGCAATTATGAGCTGATATGTTGCGACCGAGGGCAACCTCAAGACCTTCGATAGCCAAGGATTTATTGTCGACATATATACGTGACAATAGATAGATGTCGCTTTGTGTAGCACGCGACTAAATAGGAAAGAGTTTGTGTTAATTATTGTTTATACAAACAAAATAGTGTAGTGTGCAACTTATAGAAAGCTATGAAACACCAAAACGTATTTATGAAAAATACTCACGTACGATCTGCCCAGAAAATGATCTACCAGTTTTGATGACACGTCCTGTGTCACTAAAGCATCAACAAGGTGGAGTTGTTATATTGTGTCTAAAAATGAACCTTAGTGTCTATTGACATTCATACGAGTTTCAACTTTAAAGTGGCAGACAAACATTCTCGGCCGACTGTACGCAAACTACGCCGCCGGTACCTAGATAAATGACGTCACGTTTACAACAGATAAAGAGAGACGCATGCACTGCCGTCTCTATCCATGTTGTTTATCGTATAATCTGGTCCGTCAATTGTTGTTGGTGATCATATTATCAGAAGCGTGTATACACTATATATACAGGGCGATACGGGAAACTCTTTATGCCGATGTGACATGTCTATGTTGACTGTATATAGTGCAATTATGCGGACGTCAGCGTACCGAAAAAACAAAAAATCGACCTCCCCATACAAACTCGATCGAGGAGGTCCTCAGTTCGACGGTATTTTTTTTTGTTTCTTACCTCAAAACTTTTAACTGGGTGAAAACTGGCTGGCTTTGTTGAAAGCTGGCGTTGGCGTATCCTGTTTGGTCCCATATGAATTTAATTTAGTACCGACAATGGCATCCATGACAAACCCACAAATCTGAGAAATTTTAGTTTTTATTTTAAGTCGGTTCTTTTTTCTTTGAAGTTATTTTATGTACGAAAAGTTAGTTTTTTTTAAATCCTGGCCAGTGACACCTGCTGAAATGGACCCAGTAGCGTACCTATACAGAAATAATAGAAATGCGTATAACCGATTCGCCCTGTATAAAAGCTACAGACTTCCCCATAATTATAGCACCCTGTGTAGGTTTAATAGGGTTTTAGATAAATATTGGCGAGGCACGAGTTAGATATGACACAAGTGTTATTACAAATGCGAATGTGAGTGGACACGACGGAAGAGGAAGACCAGCTCCGCTAGCACAGCGCACCAAGAAGGAAGTGACAAGACATACACACATCAAAAGTGTCTAGGGATCAAGTACATTTTAGAAGATTGCAAATCAAGAATATATTTTACAAAAACTGAATTCATTCATAATTTATTCAAAATGTGGTGATAAGTCATTGATACAGGCATGGGGAATAAGGCAGGAGACCAATCCAGAAGATTAGATTTGATTTAAATAAATTAGATTTATTTAGAGCTAAAAACGTTCATGATCCCTAGACACTTTTGATGTGTGTATAACGGCGCTGCGATTTGTTGAAACAGGCTGACATCGCAGCCAATCGCAGTGCGTATTGGTTATAAATAAATACACTTCACGCCTTTTAATCCCAAAGTGGGGTAGGCAGAGGCACCTGCTACGGCAAATGCCCACGGTTCACCAAGCGTATTGAACCCAACGTGACAGGGCGTGAGCCCATCGCCGTTATAGGGTTCACACACCTTGTGGTGTGCGGGTTTCATCACGATGTTGCCCTTCACCGTACGAGCGTTGCGTTGCGTACATAGGCTCTGAAAAAGAGTCCCATTGCTACATGTCCAGTAGCCGGACTCGAACCCGGACCTCCCGGTTACAAGTCAAGTGTCCGACCAACTGGACCACAGACGCTATTGCGTATTGGTTATATATCGTGTATCTCTTGAGGCGCGTGCTAGGCATGCAGTGGGCCTAAGTCCACTACACTCTCGTAGTTGCATGGCTCTGGCATCGTAGCGAGTAAACGATGTAGACTGCTGATTTCGTTAACGCTTATGCTGAGTGTAAAAGGACCCCGAAATGGTCTTAGAAGCGCTGTTGGTTTCGTCAATATGGACAACTTTTACTATGGCAACAATGCGGGAAAA
>SJJU01002792.1:0-13763 GCA_012932125.1 Conopomorpha cramerella | reverse complement strand
ACACACATCAAAAGTGTCTAGGGATCAAGAACATTCTTAGCTCTAAAAAAATCTAATTTATTTAAATCAAATCTAATCTTCTGCATTGGTCTCCTACCTAATTCCCCATGCCTGTATCAATGACTTATCACCACATTTTGAATAAATAATGAATGAAGTCGAAGTTGATTTCAATCTTCTAAAATGTACTTGAACCCTGGACACTTTTGATGTGTGTATTTAAATAATAGCTGCGAAGTGTTACTGGGTGCCGAAACGACTCCCATGGGCGACCACTGTTTTCCTCCAACGGACAGCATTATAAGTGTTGTTATTTTTATCCTACTCTGATGCTTGATGCCGCTGCGACACACACTGTAACCCGCGAAAACCCTACGTAGAAGGACATACTGCTGCGGTCACTTGCAACGCTCTATCAAACAATTAGGTGTGATATTGTGATCTACTCCTGCCCTAGTAGTAGTGCTTGTACAGCGACGTGTCCCACCGCTGCGTCCCCGCGGCAGTGATACTATCAGTGCTTATCAGTCCGCCGCCGCAGCGGCCGCGTCGAGTGTTGAGTCGCAGCGCTCAGCAGTGACATGCGCCCGCCTGTTTACAAAACACTGGACACCGTCACCTCATAACATTACAATATCTTGTGCGTTTTGGTAGTAGGTCACTGGTGTTTGAGTGGTGAAGTTGTTGCCGGTTGTTATATCTACATGTGCCCTTGACAGGTAAGTGCATATACACCTCTCTAACTAGGTAGGTAGATTTTTTATTTATTTATTTATAAGTTACGGACAGCCAACAAGGCACACACGTATACTTACATACTATAATGGGTATCTATTTAGACGTCCTAAAGTCACTAAATAATAAAATATTAAATAAACAAGACGTTTTGGAAGTTGTTAATTTTCATTAATTGGTCAATTGACCAAGAATTAAAGAAACAATTTTTCGATAAAGTTGTACAGATTTAATTTTGACCATTGGCTATGAATCATAGTTTAGTTGTAAGTAAGTAGGAGCTCGTGAGGGGATGTGTCGATGCGATACAGTTTCTTATCGAGCTTAACTGTTTTATCAATTTGATTTGTTTTTATCTATGCCCAGTCATTATTAGTCAGCACCTAGATACGTATACAAAGGTGAGTATCTATGTTGACAGGTGCCCTTTTATTTTTGTTTTTATAGACCGTTCAGAATTATACACCGTGACAATTCTATGAGCAAGTTCAATTATTAATATTATAAAGAATTAGGTATTCATGATCCGGAAATACCCGTTGCCGAATTCTAGTTTCTGTAGATTCTAGAGTTTAACTTCAGCAGTAAGTGTTAATGCCCTGAAACAAAATAATATTCGATCATCAACATCATCAGTCCATATTTGTCCACTGCTGGACATAGGCCTCTCCAATTGCACGCCATTGTGATCTGTTTTCGGCTTCTCGCATCCAGCTTCTGCCAAATATAATAAATATTCGATATCTTCGTACAATAACTTTATAACCGAATGTTACTAGTAAAATTTTCAATATTTGTGGTTTTGTCTCGGAACTAACCAAATTTAAATGGGAGCAAACGGAAATCACCAGCCTTCAATCAAAAGTTGAACCATCTAAATCGGTTAACTCAGTGAAAAGTTGAGGTAACAAAAAAAAAAAACCAACTGAGAACTCCTCCTTTTTTAAATAGATAGTTAAATAATAATAATTTATTTAAAATTAAGATGTTTTACAGATTAAGGCCTTAAAACTATTTTATATTTATATACATCGAGAATTGATAGGTATACAGTGGAATCCTTACTAATATTATAAATGCGAAAGTGACTCTGTCTGTCTGTCTGTCTGTTACGCTTTCCCGCTTAAACCTCCCAACCGATTTTAATGAAATTTGGCACAGACAATCTTTAGACCCTGAGATAGAACATAGGCTACTTTTTATTACAAAATAGGGGTGGTAAGGGGTTGAAAAGGGGGATGGAAGTTTGTATGGGATTTCTTAATTTTAAAAGATAAAAGCATGAAACTTTATATTTAAGCACTTGATAAGAAATAATAAAACATTTGTTCTAGCGTTTTTGAAATTTCGAACTGTGAGGGGATGCAATAAAGGTTGAAAGTTTGTATGAAGTTCGTAATTTTTGAAGATAAAAACATTACATTTTGTATTTAAGCACTAAATAAGATACAAAAAGCGTTTGTTTTAGCATTTTTACTTTTTTACCAGTGTGGGGGTGAAATAGGGGTTAAAAGTTTGTCTGGGTGTTCGTCATTTTTAAGATAAAACCATGAGACTTGGTACGTAGGTCTCTTAGGATGTGCAGAGTTTTTCTACAAACGGAATTCCGAAATTCGAACGGAACGGAACTGATTCGGAACGGGAACCACGAAACCAAACTTTTTGTATAGGTACAAAATCTTAAGCACTGAACCTAGGAACATGATATTTAGAAGTTTTGGGTGTATAAAGTTAAAAAAAAATTGGCTTTGAAGTAAAAAATCCTTTTAACGAATACACACACCGCCGCTGTCATTGGTCGTCGTCGGTCGTCGTCGCGCACATTCGCCGAAGGGTGGCGGCCGGCAACGGCGCTGTCGTGTGGTGGGGGAGCGCACGAATCTACATAACTATGCCTACCCGAACGGGCGGATACGTGAGGGCAGACGACGTTGTCGGACGCATGCGATTAGAGAAATTTGCGCTACAAAGATTTAGGTACTTTTTCGATCCAGTAAAATTATTTTATTGTTTCGTATTTTTTTAAGTAGGTAGTATTTTTTTATTAGTTAGGTCCTATAAAATAATTTTGTACATGCTTAATATTTCGGGATCTTTTAGTTCATAGTTAATAGTATTATTAGTTTATAGTTATAGTAGGTAAGATAGTTTCTGTTACTTTAAAAAAACCGATTTGCTTTTATTTCCCTTTTTTAATTAATCTAATAGGTCGTAGTAGGTGTAAAACTAAACTAACCTACTTACCTCCTACTATTTTTAAGCATTGGTAATGCTTAAAAATAGTAGGAGGTAAGTAGGTTATATATAAGTATTGGTAATTTAATTTCTTAGTTTCTTTATTTTTCCATTTAAACGTGACTTATACTTACACATCGTCGTGCGAGCGTAAATTTTTACTACGTAGGTGGTTATTAGAGGTTTTTATTTGATAACAAATCTCAATCTGTATATCTGTTTTGTTCGATTCATGTTATTTTTGTTTTTTACGATGCCTCGCAAACGAAAGTCCAATTTAGCTAATAGCTCTAGCAGAGCTCGGGCTGCTAAACTTCCTAGATCACTGGAATCCGAAAAGGATTCACAGATCCGTCGGACTTTAGATGCCGAGCGTCACGCAGCTCAAAGGGCTGTTGAAACTTTTGAGCAAACGCAGACCCGTCATAATTTAGACGCTGATCGTCATGCTGCACAAAAGGCTGCACAGACCTCTCAGCAGACCCAAGCTCGCCAAGTCTTGGATACCGAGCATCACGCGGCTCAAAGAGCTGCTGAGACTTCACAGCAGACCCAAGCTCGCCAGGTCTTAGATGCCGAGCGTCACGCAGCTCAATGGGCTGTTGAAACTTTTGAACAAACGCAGACCCGTTATAATTTAGACGCTGATCGTCATGCTGCACAAAGGGCTGCACAGACCTCTCAGCAGACCCAAGCTCGCCAAGTCTTGGATACCGAGCATCACGCGGCTCAAAGAGCTGCTGAGACTTCACAGCAGACCCAAGCTCGCCAAGTCTTAGATACCGAGCGTCACGCAGCTCAAAGAGCTGTTGAGACCTCTCAGCAAACCCAAACCCGCCAAGTTTTAGATGCCGAGCGTCACGCAGCTCATAGAGCTGTTGAGACCTCTCAGCAAACCCAAACCCGCCAAGTTTTAGATGCCGAGCGTCACGCAGCTCAAAGAGTTGTTGAGACCTCTCAGCAGACCCAAGCTCGCCAGATCTTGGATGCAGAGCGTCACGCGGCTCAAAGAGATGTTGAGACCTCTCAGCAGACCCAAACTCGCCAGGTCTTGGATGCAGAGCGTCACGCGGCTCAAAGAGATGTTGAGACCTCTCAGCAGACCCAAGCTCGCCGGGTCTTGGATGCAGAGCGTCACGCGGCTCAAAGAGATGTTGAGACCTCTCAGCAGACCCAAGCTCGCCAGGTCTTGGATGCAGAGCTCACGCGGCTCAAAGAAGATGTTGAGACCTCTCAGCAGACCTAAGCTCGCCAGGTCTTGGATGCAGAGCGTCACGCAGCTCAAAGAGCTGTTGAGACCTCTCAGCAGACCCAAGCTCGCCAGGTCTTGGATGCAGAGCGTCACGCGGCTCAAAGAGATGTCGAGACCTCTCAGCAGACCCAAGCTCGCCAGGTCTTGGATGCAGAGCGTCACGCAGCTCAAAGAGCTATTGAGACCTCTCAGCAGACCCAAGCTCGCCAGGTCTTGGATGCAGAGCGTCACGCGGCTCAAAGAGCTATTGAGACCTCTCAGCAGACCCAAGCTCGCCAGGTCTTGGATGCAGAGCGTCACGCGGCTCAAAGAGCTACTGAGACATCTCAGCAGACCCAAGCTCGCCAGGTCTTGGATGCAGAGCGTCACGCGGCTCAAAGAGCTACTGAGACATCTCAGCAGACCCAAGCTCGCCAGGTCTTGGATGCAGAGCGTCACGCGGCTCAAAGAGCTGCTGAGACCTCTCAGCAAACCCAAACTCGCCAAATCTTAGATGCTGAGCGTCAAGCTTCGTACATAGCCGCAGAGACCTTCGAAGAAACACGTAGACGACGTTTAATTCATTCCGAGCGGGAAGCAGAAACTATATATAAGAGAAAGTCGTGTTAGTTACTACACTTATAACTCAAGAACGGCTGAACTAATTTAGCTTAAAGTTTGTAGAGATGTAGCTTAGAACCGAGGGAAGGAGAAGGTTCTTATGACAGAAAAAAAATAAAGAATTGCGCGGAAACTTAGAAAATTTAGGTATCCCCTCTAAGGCGGAACGAAGTTCGCGGGGGCAGCTAGTTAAATATACACTTGAAAAAAATTGTATGTTGTCAATTGTATACCTACAGGTTGATCCTTCTGTTTCTTTAGATCCTGAATCCAATTATTATAATAATGGCAACATGATAACATCATCATCATCATCATCAGCCACATAAAGCCCACTGCTAGACAAGGGCCTCCCCCAATGAGATCCGTCATTTGGGGTGAAATGCCAGTAATCGCGACGAATTGGCAGGCGGGTTGGCGATCGCAGTGGTGTTGTGGTTTAACTCACAGAGAGCGCTGCTGCCCGTTCTCTGGAGAGCTCCCTCCGTCGCCTCTTACGACCCCCATGACGGGAAAAGTTGGGCTGGGGTGGTGACACATGTATTCTATTCGCCGTCAACACACGGCTAACATGATAACAGGTGGTGTCAAGCCCTGGAAAAATATTATTCGGACCTCTTCCTACAACGACTAGATAGAGATAGATAGTAATAGAGTTTGACATGTTTTATGCTATCGCGGTACTTTTTGAGAAAAGTTGTCCCTCCTTTCTCTCTTTAAGGCCGCCGCGGAAACTCTCAAGAGGCACGACTTTCTGTAATACTATGCTACTTAAGGGGAGTTATTATTTTTACCTATTCTTTCGATAGGCATCATTATGGTACGGTGTTTTTTTACATTTAAGTCGGTTCGATTTCCAGACGAAGCAAGTAATTTTTAGAAAATATATGCTTGAAGAATTACTATTTTAAAAAAATAACAAAGTCTTCTTTAAGCAATATTCAGTATCTAAGATATTTATGGTACTTCTGCTGCCTGTCCCATACGTTCGAGACATCCTGTATAACACGGGATATATCTATATAAGTCTAGTTGGCGTATGTCATATGTCAAGTCGCATACTTTACATAACACAATACTAATATAGACGCTCAAAAAAAAAAACAAATATAATAGAGTCGAGGTGATAATAATATTATGTAGCTTAGTTGTTTACAGATATGAGATGAAAAAGAGTTTTTTTACGCTACGTTACTACGTTAAGTTACTTAACAAAAATTTTGATTCCTAATTTTCTGAACAAGGCCAAAATCCCTGAATGTCGCTGTGTCACTTATATCTAGTTAAATTTGAGGCTTAGATGAATAAATTGTTATTATAAGTTCGAACTTTTAAAGTATTCTGAAACATAAACCAAGCATTACTCAAGTAAATTTTATACTTTGTCTGATTCGAAAGAAAAGAGTTATAAAAAAACCAACTACAACCAGTAGGTAATATGTTAAGGACTTTTGTGGTCTTCTCGTGGATTATCAATACTGAAACAAATTGAAATGGACCCACATGGAAAGCACCAGCTTTCAAACAAAATAAACAATATTGTTCACCGGGTATATAGGCGCGAATATAATCAAAGACAAGCTCGAGCTTACCTTTGTTATTCTACTCGACGTTTCAACGCAGTTGCATGTCCATTCCAATATTGGTCAAACAAAACGCAGTATAGCGGAGAGGATCAAGGAGCACATTACAGCTGTAAAGAATGGACAGATTAATAAATCCGCAATAGCTGAACACCTGCTGGAGAATGGACCGATCCACTGGATAGAACTGCACGATCCAAAAATCCTGTCGACAGAACGCCGATATTATTCCAGAATTGTGCGTGAAGCGATTGAGATCAACAAACACCATCATTTCAATCGAGAGGACGGATATAAATAGTCATCGATGTGGAAACCAGTGATAAAATTTTTGAATCTCGTGCGGAAAAAAGATCTCCTTGTACAGCCGATATCATCAGTGTTGTGTGCCGAAATAGTGACTCTTTGAGGGTAGTTGCGGATTCGTATCAAACCAGGGAACGACGCAGCCGCCGCACTCCAGCTCCAGTCCACTGGTGACCACGACGCATGCAACTGCGTCGAAACGTCGAGAAAAATAACATTTACCTTTGTTTACCTACCTCGAGCTTGTCTTTGATTTATATTCGCGCCTATATACCCGGTGAACAATATTGAGTTATAATGTCTGTACGCGTTTCATTATAACATAGTTTTAATAAAAAAATAACCGACTTCAACCCGTAAACTAAAAAGTAAAAAATAAATTTACTTCTTACAAAGTAATACGTATTTTCATTCAAATTGTTTAATAAAAATACCTAATTAAATGGGGACGTTTATTTAACCAATAAAAATTGATTAAAGGCACATTTACAGAATACACACAAAACATTCATAAATACAAGCAAGTAAAGAACAAACAAAAATAAAAAGGTTATGAGAAAAAAAAAACAAATATAAATTACAAACAGTATCCACCACATGTTTCGTCAAAATACTTATGCAACTAAACAGACAAGGCATCCACAGCATGTTTCGTCATTTATAAATTACAACTAACCTACCACTACTGGGTTCAAACGCTCCTAATACACTTGCCGCGTTACCCCGTTGGATTGCTATCGACAGCCTCTGTGCCAAATATGTTCCTGCCTTTCTGTCATGACCGCGATCCCTCAACCTCTTGCCAATTGCAGCAACAAAAGAAATAGCCTCCGCACCCCAAACACCACTTGTTTCGAAAGCCAAAGGCACGAACAAGTAACGTCTCTTTAGCTCAGCGTACTTGAGGTGTTTCTGTCTTGCAGCTGCCTCAGCTGCCGAACCAGCAGTTCTCACTGTGGACGGCATGTGAGACGCGGAAAAAGTCCCAACACATGTTGCATCCCATAGAAGGCATTTACACTTCTCCCACGGCACGGAGTCAGTCCATCCGGTCTTTTACCATCAGTGCGGCACAATCCAGCAGGCTCCAAAACGCATAATTAAATTATTATTTTTAAAATATTGAAGTCTTTTTTCAAAAGAATTTTCAAAATCAGTTCATAAACGACGAAGTTATCCGCGAACAAACATAAAAAAGCATATGGTCGAATTGAGAACCTCCTCCTTTTTTTAAGTCGGTTAAAAAAAATTAAAAATAAACAATAATTAAAAGCAAAAAAATAGAGGCGAAACGAAAACGTCCTCCGTTTTTGAAATCGGTTAAAAAGAAACAAAACAGCGCCTCACATTATGTATATTTTAAACGCTATAAACAAATGTTTGACCACCATCCTGCCTGGTGTTAAGTAGCGAAGTGGTCGTAGACCACGGATGATGGCAAAAATAAAGCACAGAGATGAAGCACACTTGTTGATTTTTCTTTCAGAATACACGAGCATAAATCACACCTAAACGCATTGAAGATAGGCAAAGGGTAACATTAAACCTCTATAAATAATACCTACCTTACCTTAAAAGTTTAAACCGAGTATTACGGCGCAAAATTAATCAAAAATGAGCATTCAGCTTACCATAGTTGAAAATTTAAATTGGGTATTACCGGTTTCAACTTTTAATATAACGTCAGTGCACTTTTCTTTAAAAAAATTGAATAAATACCTTCTTTATGCTGCCACAAATTTGGCCCGTTAGACCATCCAGCGGCGTGTGCCAGCCATGATTTCCGTGTCTTAGCCCGATGGTACGCCAGCTCATCGTGGGCAGCCTCGCCCCCCACCGCCTCCGGCCACTCCTTATCTACAAGCATCGAGATAACAGCGTGTATTAGTCCTGAAATAGACCATCGATCGAGCACGGCACAACATAATGAAAACAACTGCACATCGCCGCGGTGACAATGATGAAAGTCACAGATCTCTTGTGTGTGTTTCAGTATATACACGTGTACGGGTGTAGGAATCTAATATTATGATAGTATTTAAAATTTAATAACAATAATTGTATAAAGTTAACAATAACCATGTTTAAAAACTAGCCATATATAGAATGGAAAAACAGATACATACGCATAAATAATGGTAATGTTCACGCGAGCTATTCCGACGAGATACGCACTTCTGGGCGGGCGGTTCGCGACTGGGCGGCGCGCAATATTGCTCTTATCATCTACTCGTTACTTGTTTACATCAGCCACCGTGATCTGAAACAATCGCACGCGAAAATCGACTCTAAGTTACTGGAACATCAATAGCTTTTGACTGAACAATGATTTATACACAGACAGAGGAGACGTGACTGTATTACGTTTTTCTTGATTATGAAGTTAAATATATACCTACATACATCCTACTAATGTCATCTCACTCGAAAGTTTAAACGGATTTTTGGAGCTCGAGTTTGTCTTTGATTATATTCGCGCCGATATATACCCGGTCAAGTATTGAGTTAGTTTGTTCGTTACTAGAATATAGGTACATACATACTCGTACATTAACCTACGGTACGCCCGTTTCCCAGAGGCACTTGTCACGATCGTGGCAAATCTCAAATTTGTTAATCATTCACGAATAGGTACGTTCATAATGGATTTCAATTAAACTTCAAAATAAGCGTCTGTAGTCCACTTGCATTGGGGGGTTGGTCGGATACTTCACTTGCATTGGGGGGTCACGGGTTCGAGTTCGGCTACTGGATGCGAACCAAAATTTTTCAGAACCACGTGCGCCAAGCAACGCTCGTACGGTGTGTGAACCCTATAACGGCGATGGCCTATCACGTTGGATTAAATGCGCTTGGTGAACCGTCGGCATTTGCTTTGTTTGCATTTGCAAGTGATTCTGCTTACCCCGTTTTGGGGTTTAAAGGCGTGAGGTGTATTTATTTCATTTTAAAATATCACAAGGCAGGTCTGAAATACCGTTTCATTTGCCCCGAAAAGAAAAGGTCAAAATATAGATATTTTCTAATAAACACGATCAGCTGATTGTGCTTTTTGTAAAATTATTGGTTTTTTTTTCGTCGTGGTCATTGCATGGTGAAATTTGCCAATTAGGATCTACAGGAACAGTAGACTTTGCTTAAAAGGGACTTTCTGGGTCACTATGTACAGTTTATACGTCGGAATAACACATTAGCTATTTTGTATCTATTTTCCCAAGACCTCAGGATAAACTGCGTGTAACAAGGTTGGGGTATATACATCTTGTACCTCATAGATAAATAATAATATAGATTACACAGAATAAACTACAATAGACTCTTTTGTAGCCGTGCCGCTGTGTGATAATTTCGAGATAAAAAATAGCTTTATGTTACTCTATAATTATGGAAATTATATTGTTGAAATAATAATGAAAATCAGCTCAGTAGGTTCTTAATCGAAATATTACGAATGAGAATTTCGTGAAATTAGCAAACATATTTCAAGAAGACCCCTTATTTCTTGTAAATTATACACACTTCACGCCTTTTAATCCCAAAGCGTTTTAGGCAGAAATTTGCTAAGAAAATGACTACCGTTCACAAAGTATTATATTTTACCTAACATGACAGGGGATGAGCCTATCGCCGTTACAGGGTTCACACATCATCGGATTGGGGGTTTCAGCTCGATGTTGTCTTTTACATTTCGCGTGGGCGTCTTATAAATTAATGCGAATGTAGATGTCCTGTCTGCCTACGGTGCTTTCTCGCCAAAATTAATAAACCTGAGAAACGTCTTAAGTATTTACTTTTAATACGGTATTTTTAAAGCATAGAAAGGGTTGACAGACTTTACAGTGGTTAGGATGAAATGTTGTACAGGAATATCGTTATTTGTAGAGTTTCACAAGCTTCTTGTTGTTAAAATTTTAAGGCTGTTCGATATACATCAAGTTTATAAAGGTTTTGCCCTCAAAGGTGTAAAATAACAATTAGTAGTTTTTGAAAGTTTGTAGGAATGCAAATGTGGTGACAAGGTAAATAGCTGCAAAGTTCAATTTTGAATGAATAACTACAACTAGGTACATAATACAATATTTTTACCAGATTTATCGGCGCGAACATAATCACAGACACGCTCTAGCTTACTTTTGTTTTTTTACTCGATGTTTCAACGCTCGATGACTTCAGTAGATCAAATATAAGTAAAAGATTTAACACCAAATTGAGAAGAATGTAACGTGGTAGATGATGTTTACCACCTTTTATGTGAGTATGATCAGACGGAGTCTCGTAGGGGACAAATATTGGATATGGCTATCCATATTATCTGAAATAAGCAACAGTAATAGCGCCCTATCTTCTATACTATTAGATGAAACTATGAATTGCCGAGATTAAGAGTATGTAATAACATTAGTGATTAATATAAAGGACATGACCATTTTTTTTACCTCAAACATGTATACAGACAGTTGGGTCTATCCTATCACTTTTATAAAATCAGGCAATATTTATCACATGTAGCATATCTTGATAGAACTTCGGAGATTTTAAAATAAAATGTAGTTCTAAATGTAGTACTCTCTAGCCAACAAAGCAATAATGGTACCATAATTCTTACGACATGCACTTCACAACTTTCGGGATACACAAGTTAAGCAAGCTGAATCACGTTTATTAAAACGTGTTTCAGACCAATTAAAACAATTACCTAATAAAAAAAAATACTTGGCGTAACGAAGTTCGCCGGATCAGCTAGTTTGTTATCCCTACTAATATTATAAATGCGAAAGTAACTCTGTCTGTCTGTTAAGCTTTCCCGTAAAACCATGAAACTTTATATTTAGGAACTTGATGAGAAATAAAAAACAATTTGTTCTAGCGTTTTTGTAATTTCGACCTGTGAGAGGATGAAATGGGATTGAAAGTTTGTATGGGAGTTCGTTATTTTTGAAGATAAAACTATGAAACTTGCAACTGAGCTACTAATATAAAAATAAATTTAATCTCAAGGCTTTAATCACTTGCTGATCAAATGCCCACGCTTCACCAAGCGTAATTAACCCAACGAGACGGGGGGTGAGCCCATCGCCGTTATAGAGTTCACACCTTGCGATGTGCGGGTTTCATCACGATGTTGTCTTTCACCGTACCAGCGTTGCGCACATAGGCTCTCAAAAAGAGTGCCAATGGGACACGTCCAGTAGCCGGTGTTGAATCCGCGATCTCACAATTACAAGTCAAGTATACGACCAACTGAATTACAGAAGGTCGTAAAAATAAGCATTTTTTAAACTTTTACTCTAATACACAAAGATCTCTCTTTATAAGACATGCTACGCGGACGAGGTCGCGGGCAAAAGCTAGTAATATTATAAAGAGGAGAGAATTGTATGGATGGATGTTTGTAACGAATAAAAGCTACTTGACGGAGGAACGAAAAAAAACGCGAGTAACACCGCGCGGTACAGCTAGCATTATATAATTCGTGGGACACGTGTACGGTCGAAAGGATGATGGGACTCTTATCACCTAACTCACGAAAGTATTGTCAGCTGCACACAAATGCCTAGTTACGTGTACTGTGAAAACTTTTCCAACGACGTCATACAGGTGTTTTTTATTTTCAATATTTTTAGACAATGAAAAGTTCCAAACCTCCAATATAAACGAAATAGTGAAATACAGACTGTCAGCTTTACACATACCTAAGCACAACGTTTATACATTGTCAAGGCAGACATCCATACAAAATCTCTCTCCTTTGATTTGTTTCAATTTGTTGAGTTTTTCATTGTAAACATATTTTGCGTCGACGAAAACGACATGATAATGTGTACCAAGTTCTTCCATAAATAAATAAATATTTGAAAAATTACGCGTATGATGTCGCGGGGAGTCCACTAGAAGGAAATATTAGTTGTACCGGGCTTTTAGGAGAATGAGTACTACAGTATCCTATGCCTAGCGTACGAGGAGTCCTAAAAATGATCATCGGGACCGTAGGAGCGGGGTTCCCGGTACCGGCACAAACGGTTTACCGTGGAAGGCTCCGTCGATTGAATCACCGTCCACCCCCTGGAGGAGCCTGTTGCCCCTGTAAAATTCACCTCAGCAGAGGTGAATTTAATTTCGTATCGTTATTCCCCGAAGCGAAATTTAATCTCCCGGTACAAAGTAGAACCACTTTGTATCGGGAGATTGAATTTCCGGGGAATAACTGGAAAACCATATCGACGGTTCGGGGTAAATAGGGCATAAGCGACATTTTGGGCCAAATTGAGTTATGAATGCCATCCTACTTAGATTTTTTTCTCTATCGAGTGTCTAAGTTGATTTTTATAGTCGCTTATGCCCTTGACGATTCATCCACACTTTTTTTTTCATTTTATTTAAATGACCAGTTTTGAGACCTTTTTATTATACGTGGTGGTTAAAGCCGTCCAAAACATACCTTTTCTATAGACCAATATTGCTTATGACTTTTTACTTAGGCCTTCAACTTCAACGTCGTTTTACACTATACGCTAATAATTTCATTTGTAGTTTAAGATTCTTTGCCTTTGAAATGTAATATATGTTATGCCCGTTATACCCTATTACTTCATAAGGACTCAATAGTTTTGTGTCAGTTATCCCCTATTGCTTTGGAAAAACTCAGTAGTATTGTGTTGGTTATGACTACCACCTTGCGCAAATATTCAACAATAGTGTCGGTTATCTCCTATTACTGTGAATATATCTGTATCTAGTTTGTCGGTTATTCACTATTACCTAACGGAAATCTTGAAGTGTTGTGTATCTTATACCCTTTCAGCGTAATATTTTTCGAAGCGCCACTCGCTTGAATCGTATAACTATAAAATAAATAATTCTTTTTCGGAGCATATACCATGAATTGTCTAAATAACGTATGTATATCCGCGAAGACGAGCGTCGCTTATTGCGTAATTGTAACGCACGTCCTGCGTTCTTGACATTTCTTCGCGCGATCAATAAGATTTTTTTTTCTCTGTGAACAAGCGTTTGACCACCATCTTGCCTGATGTCAAGCAGCGATGAGCAGG
>SJJU01002791.1:0-30289 GCA_012932125.1 Conopomorpha cramerella | reverse complement strand
GATTTCTTTTGTTTTAAAGTCATAAATGACGTTCATCAAGCTTTGTGTTTTGCTACTGTATATCTGTATGTTATAGCACTTATAATGATGAAAAATAAATGTTTTGACTTTGACTTTGCTCAGCCGCCTAACTGATGTATTCTGTGAGCCTGATGGTCTCCTGATCTTCGGAGTGCGAGCGGTCGACGCAGGCATAGATAGTTTTATCAATACCAGCGTCCACCAATACCCACATGACGGACAGTCTGGGGTCCTCAAGATTACGGAGACGCAGACAGCAGATGTCGTCCCTGACATACAGGCACGTACCCGGAACTTGTGCTCTAGCGAGTACCCGGGGTACTGCAGGTACGCAGTGTCAGTTGGGTGTCTATCTGTGTCTCTGTAAGGAACAGGAGAGAAGGTTTTTCGGTTTCGAGATGATGGTGGACCGACACTAAGTTGGAGTGTATGCCTCGGATATTAGTGAGGTGCACTTTGGGGCAGAGGGCGTGCATCCGCTGTACTACTTTCCTTTTCCTTTTATTCATTTCAGTAGGGTGTGGGGTGTACTAGCCAAACAGAAGAAGGGTGAGTTTCAGTGATCGTCAGCAGGAGAAACTCACACACAAAAAGCACTATAGGGAAACCAGACTGGAGACTGCTGGGACGCCCGAATCCCCCCGAAAATGTACACCGTTCCCTCTATACGGTTCGCCAGCCGGCACGGTGGCGTATCTCGGGATTTTTCGCAAGATGGCGGGGCAGCCTTTCATGCGTGGCTAGTTCACTACTGGGGCTCCCAACTGACTGCGGGCAGCCAGCGGAGCACCGTTTCTTCGGATCCAGCTAACCTCCAAGGCTGATCTACCAGCGATTTCCCATGAACGAGAGTTAAGAACACTTATTGATCACTGAATGGAAATGCTACCCTGACCTGTTTCGCTAAAAGGCTTCACCGAACAGGCATGCCGAACATGGGTGGGGATACCGAACCACTTGGCGGCATGGTTTTGTTCGGTGGGTGGTAACTAGCCGCGGCCAAAGCCTCCCACCAAAATGATACCTGGTTTGCACCACCCGGGGACCACGTGTGGGGTGTCGAAGCAGGGTTTTTTCCCACAGACGTAGGTATCTCAGTCCCCAAAAGAATCGATGTTCACAGCGAAACGGGTGTGTATTTACGTATATTTTACTTACCTAAATTATTATTTTGTTTGTTTATGGTAGTACTTGTTTTTATTCTCTTGGCAAAGTATCGATTTATTATATACTAGTGGACGCCACGCGATTTCATTCGCGTAGTTTAGTATTCTGGTTTTCCCGTTAATTCCCGTTCCCGTGGGAATTTCTGGAATTCCTTTCTTAGTACTAACCCCTACGGTAGCTAAGCTACGTTCGTTCAAATGTCAAGTGCCTAAGTTTAGCCGTTTGGGCTGTGCGTTGATATGTTACTCAGTTTCTCCTTTTAATATGTATTTACTGTCTGTCCCTATGTATGCTTAGATTTGTAAAACTACGAATTAGAATTAAATACGGTTTTCTTTGGTATATAGAGTGATTCTTGAGGAAGGTTTATGTGTATAAAATAATGTTAACTTTTTAAAATTAGGGATGAGTGAGAGTATTATAAACGTAAGAGTAAACAAATATAATCAGAATGTTCCGAACTGCTAAGCTATCAGGAGTTACACGTGTTATTGTGAGTCAACCATAAAAGATGGACATATGTTGTTGCGAGATATATTTTAGACAATTTTATATAGAATATTTCCGTCATACATGATTTCTATGTAACTTTAACCATTAAGGCTACACACGCGACGGGAGCTTAAAAAATGGAGTAACTTCTCCCGTTTTCCCAAAGTTTCCCTTCACTACTCTGCCCCTATTGATTGTAGCGTGATGAAAAGTATCCTATAACCTGCCCAGGAGTATGAAGAATAATTGTACCAAGTTTCATTAAAATCCGTCGAGTAGTTTTTGTTTCTATAAGGAACATACAGACAGACAGACAGACAGACAAAAAATTTACTGATTACATTTTTGGCATCGGTATCGATCACTAATCACACTCTGATAGTTATTTTGAAAATATATTGCATGTACAGAATTGACGTCTTTACAGATTTATTATAAGTATAGATATATATAAAATATGATCTAGGTACCTTGTTATAGGTAATTTATCTGTTTGCTTGTTTTTCAAAAAATATGGAAAGAAAAGGCTGGAATATAAACATTTTGGAAATGGCAATCTATTCAGTGGGAATACGAAAACCAGTTGATAAATGATTTATCTTACGTTTTGTATAACTTCACATACTGAAAATGTTACGATTTGTTATTGATACTAACCTATTAATGAGTGATAGTTCAGTAATAAAATTGATTTTT
Organism: Conopomorpha cramerella; assembly: GCA_012932125.1. Classification (NCBI taxonomy): domain Eukaryota; kingdom Metazoa; phylum Arthropoda; class Insecta; order Lepidoptera; family Gracillariidae; genus Conopomorpha; species Conopomorpha cramerella. Next base: position 27,913 of record SJJU01002791.1, on the reverse strand, counting down.
TCACGATACTTGTTTCTTTTTACATCCTTAAATGGGAATAGAACAATGTTGGTTAGCACTATCTTCCTGACTGGAACCAGGTTACCGTAGGTAGCTTGATGCTTATTACTTTGATATATGTTTCAGCTTCAAGTAACTTGTCCTATTTTACTTAATCCTGAGTAAAACTCAATTGTTAGATATACCCCTTTGATCTGCAGTTGCAAGTTTTGATTTGTAGCTAATGCCGTATTACTCATAGAAAGTATTGATATATTATGTCAGTTATGCTTTTTTACCTTCCGGTCTAAAAAACGGTCATGTCACTTATACATCTTTACCTAACATTAACAGTACATAACTATGTCAGTGACATTGTTAAATGGTTAATAGTGGTGATTTGGCATAAGCGACCAAAAACAATATCCAATCTGCTTATATGCTTTCATAAATGTCACCGAAAAGACAGATTTTTTCACAGTTCAATGGTCTTTATTTCATAACAATCTGTTAATAAACAAAAAAGTTATCTACATTTTGGTATTTTTTTAAACTTAAACGGCTCTCCTGCACATTTATGTTTTTGTCGGTTATACCCTATTTACGCCGAACCGTCGATATGATCTACATAATCTAACCAGTACCTTTTAATATTAGACCAGCTTTACATAAACAGTAGCCAATAACACTTCGACTTAAATTGGGGAATTTTGAATCCATCTGTATAATCGTTATTATCAGCCCATATTTGTCCACTGCTGGCTACATAGGCCTCTCCAATTGCACCCCATTGTGATTTAATTTTGTATTGGGTTTGTCGCATCCAGCTTCTGTCAGCCATGTTACGCATATCATCAGTCCACCTTTCTTGAAGGCACTGATTGAAGACTTTTGCCTTCAGGGACTGTGAGATCGATGATGATGATGAAGACTCGACGTAACGTCTCAAATGCTGCCGAACCCAGCGGAATTCTTCTGTATACCACGCATGTCCTCGAAGTTGTTTCTACCCAAGTGCAAGTGCGCCTGCCCAAGGTACACATATTTTTAAACAACTTCGAGAACGGTGCCGTGTACTGAAATCGGAATAACTATTACATTTCAAATAAAAAAAAAAACCGATTTTAAATGCTCGTGTCGTGCCTTTTCATTTGATACCCCACTTGAAAATATTAACACATCATTTCACCGAAGACCTGCCACTGGGAAGGCTACGCTCCCATAACCCGTAGATTCTTCGCACCCTCCTCTTCGCCGTTACCGGTGTCGCCACCGTGACCATGAATAGTTGCGCCGCCGGGAACTGGGAGCCATGGCCTTTTTGTGCTCATTATTTGGAGGAAAATGCCCATAATAGCCACGTTGAGCAGGCGGGTTGGCGATCGCAGTAGTATTGTGTTTTAAATCACAGAGAGCGCTGCTGCCCGTCCTCTGGAGTGTGCTCGGTCGGCTCTTACGACCCCCACAGCGGGAAAAAATTGGCTGGAGTGATGACACATGTATTCTATTCGCCGTCACCACACGTCTAACATTATTATTATAGTTACATACGTACATCATCAAATGGGGTGGACAGAATCTTACCATAACAAGGACCCTTTGGGCGCTTAAGCACAATAGTTTCTTTTCTTTTTTTGTCTGTGTTGCACAAATAATTTTTTCTTTATTTCTAACAAAGGTACTTGAACTGAGCATCACTAATGTTAACCTTTTTGTTACGGATGCCCGGTCATCCGGGTGAGAGACTGATATTGGTCTAATTAGTTGCGAGCCTATCTGTCTTCTATCGGGTGCATTTCGGGGAATGTGCTACGGAGTTGCAACCCCCATCGCGTTTTTACAATAGGACAACCAGGAGAACGGCAAAAAGTCATCCATACCAGGTGGATTTGCCATTTCCACGAACCAAACGGTTTGCGTCTACTTTCATAGTGCGAACCGCCAGGATGTGGAATGACTTGCCGGAGTCTGTTTCTTGCGCAGTACAGTCTGAAGGTATTCAAGTCGCGGGTGAATAGGTACCTAATGAACAAGTGTGCTCTATCGTAGACCACATCGCTGCTTAACATCAGGCGGGGTGGTGGTCAAACGCTTGTTCATAGTGATAAAAATATTGTTGCGGAAACTTAATTTTCCGACCTAAGTGCAGGGATAGTAGCAAGGTAGCACTTTTATTTTCTTAACAGCTATACTATGGGGCATACTGAAAGTTTGAAGAATCCAGAAACTTTCAGTATGCCCAGTAATGAGAGTACATATTTAACTGGAAACATATTTACTGTTTTTCGAAGTATATTCCCCCACAATCAATGCATTTTTGCATTCTTTGAAACCATTGTGTAAAACAGGTGGGACCAGTCTTCTTTGGAGATCTCTTCAATGGCCTCGTGGAACGCACTCACCGCCGCTTTAGGATTTGTAAATCTTGAACCTCGAAGTTTATCTTTATAGTCGGCGTCAGCTAAGAAGCAAATTCTGACACATTGATAAATCCATGAACAATTTTTAGAATGGATATGACTGACAACCAAATGTATGGCGATGGCATTTGTATCTCAGCGTTGCACATCCTATTGCTTCTTAGCTCGTTGTCATCAATTAATAGAGATGTGATTATTTTTTGTTCATGAATCGAAGTGACAACGTTTCGATTATACAGTTATATGTAAAATAAATATAATAAGCTTTACAGTTCGTACTATGAACGGCTAACAAATAGGTTTCATCTTGTCGTAACCTTAAATGCATTGTCTGTTGCTCATAAAATATTTATGACAACTATAATTATTAATAATTCATGGTACCAAAACATTTCCCATAAATCGATTCCAAAATAAATCGAATCTTTCCAATATTGTACAACACTATCAGTCCAGGTCAGGCATGTCAATCGACCTGTCAAAATATGGTTCTTACGTGACGCCGACTATAGTTTTAAGGTCTATTTCCACCAACCGGACGGCACAGCACCGGACAGAAACGGATTTTTGAATCTTTAAACAAAAATGTATCTTATATACGATGTTCAAAGTCTATTTTACATCGAGGACTTGAGGGCGGCCGCATGCGTCGGTATCCGAACGCGTGCCGACGGAGCCGGCCGCATCCGGCGGAATAATAGACTTTGAACATCGTACCTATATAAGATATATTTTTGTTTAAAGATTCAAAAATCCGTTTCTATCCGGTGCCGTGCCGTCCGGTTGGTGGAAATAGACCTTTAGGAAACAAGAAGAAGTCACATGGTGCAAGATCTGGACTGTAAGGCGGATGTGTCATAAGTTGTACTTTTTCACTCTTCAAATACGCATTCGTCAGCCGGGCGGAGTGCGCGGACGCGTTGTCGTGGTGAAGGACTACATCGCTCCGAGGACGCTTTCCACGAACTTTTCCTAGAACTATGGGCAAACATTTGTTTGTATACCAAGCCGCGGTTACTGTCCTCTGATCTTCAAGTGCTACCTGTTTTTCCAAAAAACGAGGCAACCATTTTCTTATCCGCGCTTCGACTTTTCTTGACTTTTTTGGGTAAATCATCAAAAGGGAAGACCCATTATGCCAATTGGCTTTTCCTTTCAGGTTCAAAACAGTATACCCACGTTTCGTCAACTGTCACGATATTATAGACAGCCAATGATTTCCCTCCATCATACTTTGCTATCATTTCACGGCGCAAATCCATGCGTAGTCGTTTTTGATCTTTTGTCAAATCGTGCGGTATCCATCGACTGCATAACTTCCTTACGTTTAGATGTGCATGTAAAATAGTTTGAACTTGACTCATTCTAATCCCTAATGCAGTCCAATTTTTTTTATCAGTCATAATTAATTGCCTCACAGTGTCTATGTTAGTGTCGGTAACCGCTGTTTTTGGCCGACCTTCACGAATGTCATCCTGGAGGTGTCTTCGTCCATGTCTGAACTCAGCAAACCACGCATACACAGAGCTACGAGACGGGGCTTCATCACCAAACACTAGTTGAAGTCTCTGGCAACTCACTTGTTGTTTTAACCCACAGCGAAAATCCTAAAAAATCATAGACCGAAAATTTTCACGCGTTAATTCCATGGTAATGTCCGCAACAAAATTTCAAAACAACACATAAATCAAAAAACAAATGATAGTCATGGAATTCGAAAATTTTCATAATCCCTAAGAGTTTTACGTCTGGAGCGTCTGTAGTCCAGTTGGTCGGATACTTGACTTGTAACCGGGAGGTCCCGGGTTCGAGTCCGGCTACTGGACGTGTACCAATGGGACTCTGTTTCAGAGCCTATGTACGCAACGCAACGCTCGTACGGTGAAGGAAAACATCGTGATGAAACCCGCACACCACAAGGTGTGTGAACCCTATAACTGCGATGGGCTCACCCCCTGTCACGTTGGGTTAAATACGCTTGGTGAACCGTGGGTACTTGCTTTAGCAAGTGCCTCTGCCTACCCCACTTTGGGATTAAAGGCGTGAAGTGTATTTATTTTTTTAATTTTTTTTTTATTTATTATTTGGCCTAAGCCTTAATAGACATTTTATGGTTTTGCGAATATGCTATTCTAGATCCCTTATTATGCTGAAATAATAGGTCTCATATCAAAATAGCAATCGTTATTTTAACCCTCTATCAGACAAGGTTAGGTGTGTTAGGTGTTTGTATTTCGGTCGTGATTGACGTTTGTTATTCTAATTACCGACTCCATCACATAAACTTGATTTATTGTTATCATAAAATCTAGCCTTTAAGTACAATGTGAAATTATTGTTTAATGTTTAAATAGGTATGCGCCCTGTTGTGTTACATACCTTATGTCTTTATTCTGTGATAGCTTCTCTGAAAACTTTAGATAATTCCATCGAAGGCATTCAATAAGGTTCAAGGTAAGTGTTGGTCAAGTGAGAATATACTAAGTTTTTGTTTGATTAAGGGTTAAGAGCAAATTGTTTTGAAATATTATTAAGTGCATACATGTTTATACACGTGACTGTACTCCGCCTGACGTGATATTATTATCTGCAGCTGCTGCTGGATTTACTGATAACAATAAAACTTCTATTGTTTTGTATTGAGTGTCCAGAAAATTGTTAAATGTAATTGTAGGTTATACTTATTTTTTTCGATTTTTACTAACAATAATGAATCTGTTAGTCGTCAAATATATTTATTTTTATCTACGGACTAGTGAAGCCACGTCTCAGACCCCACGATTTCAAGTTTTTGTTTCATATAAGTATACTTGTCTATCGTCATGGAAACCCCAATTTATAACCTACTTCAGAAAAGGAGGAGGTTCTTTATTCGACGGTTTTTTACGTTTGTTACCTTAAAACTTTTGACTCGGTGAACCAATTTGGATGATTATTTTTTGTTTCCGTTTGGTCCCATTTAAATTTGGTCCAGTTCGGACAATGGCATGAGGAAACCACGTAAGTTCTTATATTTTACAACTAGAATTCGGTTCTCTTTTTATGTTATACTACTCCTGGATATGGTTTTCCAAGAACAGTAGGTAAGTAAAAGGGTTTCCGAAGGTCAGTGGAATTAAGAATCCTTAGTAATTGACTTTAACGCCATCTACAATTGAACGGTGAAACGTCATGGAGGTGCAAATACTTGACAGCGGAAAGACCGAAAGCCTGCAGAGACATACTTTTTTACACAAAGCACATTCGAGAATTGCTCATTAGATGGAGCCACTGTTCATTTTAGATGTATGTAATACCTTCATGATTAAACATGACTTTAAATGGGTGTAGGTACATTCGGTTAAACTGCTAATAAATAACATAGGTACCTACTTAATAATGGGGAATAATAAAATATCATAGCGACTGATGATGAGGGACTGTTTTACTAACTTGATCGGTAGGTATTAATTTGAGTAAGCGAACGACGAATATTAATTTATAATAAATCCAGAACGAGCTTACATACAAAAAGTGGCTTGTGATTAATATATTGTATGTATTAAAATTCTAGCCGGGCGACTCAATTACTAAGTGGGCGACTGGAATTACAAAGAGGACAACTTTAATATTAAAAAACAGACGATTTTTTCAATTGAGGTATTACATAAAGAACAACCAAACAATTCACTTTAAGCAAAGTTTTGTAAGCTGCTTTAATAATGATTATTAGTTATTGTTATTCTATTTGAGGTATTATGTTTTTTTATTTTGATACGTTTTAAATCATCGTCTTTGATATGTCTACGGCTCAAACTGACAACACCACCCGCGTTACAAGCAACAATGATATCCATTGGGCAAAAACGAAAACGCTAAGTCCAAGTCAGCACTGATTTACCAGTGGCGAGGAGTAGTAGGGCTTCTCACTCCAATTGACCCGAGTTAAGCAGAAATGAACCAACCCACATTGAATTTTGAGAGCGAAACATATTCTTCTTAAGTTATTTTCAGAAAATGTGTATAGTAACTATGATCATTTGTGTCTCACAAAATAGTATATTAAATCGACTTTTTTCTAAGACTGAAATGATCAAGATAACTTTACTCACTTTCTCGAAAATAACTTGCTAAGATTATGTTTCGCTCTTGTTTGATTCAATAAAATTTGTATAATTTTTAGAAATACATTGTTTAATTTAACTTGCCAACGTTTAAATGCCAACTTTTCTTCAAGTAGTTATTTCATAAGAAAAAAATCAAAATAATGTAAGCTCACAGGACTCAGCTCATTATAGTTTTTTTCAAAGTCATAAGTCTATTTGATACATTTCATTTAAGATAAAACGCCGCCCAACATAAATAAATAATTGGTCAAATGTTGAAAAAAATGCAGGACTTAATGTTGACGCTCAAATAAATATTAGGTCGCTCAAATATTATGAAGCTTCTCATTTTTCATATTGAGTAACTCAAATAAATGTTTATAAGTTGCTGTTCTGTTGATTTCTCGTCGCTCGCAGTCAGTCGACCACTTAGTAATTCTATAACCCAAATTTGTTATTTTTCTTATTCAAAACTTTAATTTACGGTCACTCGTTTAAATACTACCCCTTAATAATCAGCATTTTAGCTCTTTCCCCAAATACGGGTAGTGTAAGTAGGTAACTACACAACTATTTTATACAAGATGTATTACGAGGGTTACACTGAAAGTTCTTAGAAATGGCAACTTGTAAAAATACATAAAAAAATTATTAAAGTTGGTGAAATAACTTTTGAGTACCCTGTACGTGTTGGAGATATTCCGATAGTCTGTTTCGCTTTGAGGAGAATCATAGCCCACAGGCGAACGCGCCACTGCACTGATGTCTAAGATTAATTGTACATACTTAGAGGTTGATCCCTCAATTATAGAACAAGTCAACAAGAAACTTATGATAGACTACTGACTACTACCGATGTAGCCCCATCTCGTGCCACCGTTTATAATTGGTTTAATGAGTTCAGACGCGGTTGCACTAATCTTACCGATTACCTGTGTGAGGGACGGCCTTCTACGGCGACGACTGAAGAAAACATCTGTATTGTGCGTATGACAGAGTGACCTATCAGCAGATTCGGGCAAGCTTAGTCCCAAAAACGCGGTCGTGTTGATTGGAGCAGTGCCATCATTGAACGATCGGAGATGGTGGATCGAACGGACTGCTGAGTTGGACATACTTACGGGTGACGAAAACTGGATTTATTGCTTTGATCCCGAAACCAAAAAGCACAAAACACAAAAGCTCAGTGGGTGTTTGGAACTAACGTGAATCAACCAACTAATGCCTGAGAAAAAGATGGTGGCCTCGTTCTTCAGTAGGACAGGTTATATTGCAACAATTACATTAGAGGACCGAATAAAAGTTTCTGCAGAGTGGTCTATAAATTGTTTGCCACTTGTCTTGGAAAAAGTGCGGGAGAAACCACCTCGCAGTAGGATCCTCATCCACCACGACAACGTCTCGTCGCACGCGCAAACGTGGAATTACTGAGTCCCGACCTAGCACCTTGCGCAGAAATTATTATTATTCTGAGCCACTATTTTCCCACAGCAGGGCAAAGGCCTCTCTCCCCTCCTTCCACGCCATGCGATCTTGGGCGGCGTTCCACCATCCTTTGTCGTGAGACACAAGCTCGTCACTCCAAGAAATAAATAAAATAATTTACTTAATTAAAAAAAACTATTTTAATAATTTACAATAATAACGGGTATAACTTACATTATCGTTTCACGGCTCACGGCGGTTTTTTGGAACAAATTGTCCGGCCACCACAAAAGTTTAGCAACTAATGATCAACCTGTTTTATGAGCACCTACCTCTCTACTAAGTATATTTTTTTCCACATTGTGTTTAGTTTTTCCAATAAGTTTTGATTAAATAATTTATTAAAGAAACATTAACTGATATATAAAAAGTTTAAACAGAGTATTACCTTGCGAAAATTAACCAAAGATAAGCTTTCTTACCTTCGTTGTTTGCTCGATGTTTTGGTTAATCATAAGTAATGTTTACATTTGCTATGTTGACCATATAATTCACTTCAAAATAGGCTTGATAATGTTTTTAATAGCAACAACACTACCGGTAGAGTTGTTGCCATGATATTTACATTATAACTAAACCTTTGTAGCATTTTGATGGAAACTGTTTTCAGTGATGGGGTAGGTAATAGCATAAATAAATAATTATATGTCTTCTTTTTTATTTAGGTACCCAACAAAACAATTACAATCATTTTACCCCATCACTAAGATCACTTGCGACCAAAATACAGGTGGTCTAATGGGGAATTTTCAAACTCCAACAATTTTTTATCTACGCTGTGACTTCTGTCAGTTATATTTTAGTATGTTTTTGTTTATTATTTGGGTAACTTATTCAAACTTCAGACACTTTTGTATCTTGTAAACAAAGAATAAATAACTTAACAGTCACCTTCAACACTGACTGCTTGAAGTTAGTCATTTGACATTTATCCCCCCATAATACAGCTAGCGCCATCTGTCATAACTAAAAGAAACAAGGACCCTGGAAATTCCCCATTATAACATAATAATAGATTGCTTAAATATTTCACTTTACAGTAGCAACTTTATCACCCTTGTTGAATGGTGGACTGGCTGTACATCTTGCCACTCCAAATATTAAAAATGCTGAAACAAAATAAAATATTATTAATTATTATGTTCTACATAGGCTGAAATACCTGTTCAAGCCAAAGTCTGCTGTCTTTGTAAGGGGCTACAAAGATTATCTCAACAGGTGTCAATACTGCACATTGAATGCATTAAATAAGAGGTCGCGGGATGGAGTCCGGCTATTGGACGTGTACCAATGGGACTGTTTTTCAGAGCCTATGTACACAACGCAACACTCGTACGGTGACAGACAACATTGTGATGAAACCCGCACACCACAAGGTGTGTGACCCTACGGCGATGGGATCACCCTGTCACATTGGGTTAAATACGCTTGGTGAACTGTGGGTATTTGCTTATTAAGCAAGTGCCTCTGCCTACCCCAGTTTACCCCGCGTGAAGTGTATAAATAATATAAATAAGTAAACCAAAAATACACTTCACACCTGTTGAATCCCAAAGCAGGGTAGGGTGAGGCACTTGCTAAAGCAAATACCCACAGTTCGCCAAGTGCATTTAACTCAATGTGACAGGGGGTGAGCCCTTTGCCATTATAGGGTTTACACTCCTTCTGGTGTGCAGGTTTCATTACAATGTTGTCCTTCACCATATGAGTGTTGCGTTGCATACATAGGCTCTGAAAAACATTGCATACATAGGCTCTGAATAAAAGAGTCCCATTGGTACATGTCCAGTAGCTGGACTCGAACCCGCAACCTCCGCTTACAAGTATCCAACCAACTGGACCACAGACTACACACTAATTCTACTAATATAATAAACTAAAGTTTGGATGGATGTTTGAATGTTTGGCTGAACAGATTTCAATAAAACTTTAACTGCCTTAGTCCCAAGCGAACGCCGGCATCCATGTCCTTAACAATTGAAGTGTGAATAACACAATGCATTTTATCCTAAATTGCAAAAGGGAATGGGGTAAACTGCAGATTACACCGCAGGGAGACATTTATTAGGTAGATAGAGTACCTACAAATAGCGCAAGAAACTTACACACTGAAAAAAGGGAACTTACACAGTGAAACAGCAGACATTGCTAATTTTCCTAGTAATGTTGGTCTTTTGCCTGCATAGTAACCAACGTAGCCTCCAATGCCAATAAGACCAGCGCCACTCACCAGCCTACAAGCCATACAGTCTCGATCTCTATTTGTCACCACCGACATTACTATTATTGGAATTTAGTGGTGCACGAAACACTATGATTTTAGCCTTCTTTGTAATCTTTTTTATTTAGTTGTGTAATTTTTTCCAAGTAACTTATACTTTTTGAGGTTATATTTTTGTTTTGAAGGAAAGTGTCATTAAAACGTCAATCTGTCAAAGGAAGATGTTTTTTTCAAACTTCTTTCAGAATTTAAGGCGTTTAGCCAAAATCGATTAACATTTGTTTACTTTCGCTCAGTAATCCTCTTCGCATCACACAATGTGGTTGCGAATTTCGTTCTAAGGTCGACTACTAGGCCAGTCATTTTAGATAAAAAAGGGAGAGGATAATATGCTGTAAATTCGTATAAACATTTGATTTATTGTCGTTCTAAATGTTGTCTCAAAAGTCACAAGTGCTATCGTCTCCGCGTCTTAAGGGTTAAGAAAACATCAAAACAAGACGAAAAAGTGTCACTTTAAAAAAGTTGTAGAAAATGTTATACTTTAGAAAATTTATAATAGGTGCAAATCTCATTTAAGCAATAGAAAACGAGACATTCGCGAAACACCGATTTTTATGACCCTTGATCTTTAATATCTTAAGACACGGACACGATAGTACTGTTGAGTTTTGAGACAACATTTAGAACGACAAAACAAAGGTTTATACGAATTTACTGCTTATTATCTTTCATTCCGAGGTTAAACCCCTAAAATGACTGGGCTGTACCTACCTTGGAATCGAATCTAGAATCGAATTCATTTATTTTTGTTCATAATAATTTGTAAGTAGGTATAAAGTTAAAGCTAAAAGCGCACGGTGGACTAAAATCGGCTCTCGAAGGCGTAAGATCATAATTTTTAAATATTTTCTTTTTTGTTTGATATAGGTTTTATTTATCAATTTATAGTTAAACTAAAGCGGAAAACCTTATATGGTCAGTAAATCATTTTATATTAATAAATTTACAAAAAATATGTAATGTGTGAGCTGATGATGATGTAAGTATGGTGTTCAAGTAAAAAACGGGTATATTTCCGAAACCGCAAGGAAAACCGTTATATCCTCTGAGATTGATAAAGAACTTATGATTATGATTTTTGTGACATATATATTTATAACGGTCACTGGTGGGGATTTTATTTTAAATGCCGAAACTGTGAGTTATTAGTATTGTTCCCTTAGAAGCAAAAAAATATTATATTTTTTTAGAATATTATTGATCATAAATAAAGGGAGTTTTAAAACTAATTAACTGCCTACTATTTTCACTTTTGAATTTTAACGATTTATTATTATTTTAACGTTACAAGTTTTGCCCACCAGTAAGAAAATTATGAATTTATACAAACATACCTTAGAATGTAACAGATATTATTCTTACATTATTATTCAATATTATATTTTATAGTTTTCTATAATGAGGTACCTAACTTAAAGTAGATACGTCAAAACAAGATAGGTAGGTAAGTGCTACATAGTATAAATATAAAGTATATATAAGTATAACAAGAAGGTATAAATATAACTGCCACTGGAGTGTACAAATCAAAGGCTAGATAATAATATAACATCGCCCCACCCTCTCGTATAAGCTAATAAACATAGGCTTAACGTCTCCCCTGCATAGTATCTCTGTCCAGCGAGCAGTGCCATCTTAGCCGCACTCCCGTCAAAGCCCGCCGCGTCGTTTGAGCTCGGTGCGATGATCTTCCTCATCTCCGTTTTCCGCTAGGACGCCAGGTGCAATTTCGTCACAGCCGTGGACAAACTAAGTAATCTTTACACGTTGGGCTTTGACCGGAGCTCGCGATATTACGTATTTTTCTTTCGCTTAGTCTACCCTTATAATTCAATATAAGTTCTTCTGGCGAAGGTATTAAGCTAAGAAGGTAAGCTTTTGAATTACATATTCAAGAATTAACTCAAATCCTTAATCGCTTTGAGCGGTAAGGTCGCCATTTGCAATCTTACCATTGTTAGTTTTACATTTTGTAATGTACAGTGTGCAATAAAGAGTATACTCATTAATAAATTGAAATCTTATCAATTCAAATGTCCGATTCAACTCAAAGAGACCGAATACGACTATAACAAATAAGCCCTTGTCTTCCAAATAGCCCCATTTTACCGTAATAATTTTGCTGTGAATTTTCGAGTCTACTACCAGTTTCATTCAGGCTACATTAATAACTAAGTAGGTAGGTTGGTAGTACCTTTACCATAATGCGTTTACATCATGTATCGTGGCGAAGTAGGGCATGCTTGTCTCGAGGTGAAGGGCCGGGTTGTGGTGAGGACTGGCTAGCCCAAAAGGGATCGCCATTTCCTATAGCTATCTTTTATCCCGGAATTCAATTTGGTTCCCGTGTGGTCAACGAGTAATAAGTTGAAGCGAATGCATGGGGTTCCAATCCGCACGTGGGACAATTATATTTTTGCTCTTTTTTGTGCTTCTTTATGGAAAAAGTAAGTTTGATTTTTAGGAATAAAAAAATCACTGATTTCAAGTAGTTACTTTTCATGCTATACAACGTGTTAACGAATAGCCGTAGCTACCATGAAACTCAGAAGTACAGTCGATTTCAGCTTAATATAACATATGTTTAATTTTTTAGGTTTGGTACTATTTTGTCTTGCCCTTTCTTAACAACTATTAAGAAGTTACTTTTCTTAGATCAACGAACCTTGTGTCACACACACACACACCGCGCGCCTGTATCCAAACCGTCCCTCCCTCACTAAAATATCACCTTGATTCAAAAAGTATAGCGAGTAATATAGGCGCGAAAAGGAAACAACCATTTGCTCTTTGTTTAAATCTTCTTATTGATTAAGTAAAAGAAAAACAAGCGTGAGATTCCGATACTTGGCGAATTTCACTAAGCTCGCGGGTTGAGGTGATGGGTCAGGGAGGGACGGGGGTAAAGTACTTGACAGATTTGAAAAAATATTTCATCGTTGGGCAGATACACTATCCCCAGTGAAAATAGACATTTCGATATTTTAGCCCGGAATTCCCTATTCGATACAGTTATCGAAAACAAAAACGCGATTAACACTACTGCTAGTAGCTTAAACCTACTCAACACAGTCGTCTAAATTATATAAAAGGAAAAGCTGACTGACTGACATATCAACGCACAGGTCAAACGGCTAAACGTAGACATTTGAAATTGAAGACATTTGAATATATGAAAAATCTAAACTGCTCCAGTTAGACGGTTATAATAGTGTACAGAAAAAAATTACCGCGATAATGTTAGTATATTGGTATCTTAGCAAAAGTACACCTTCATGGGAATGGTAAACATCTTTTTCATGAATAAATAAGCGCCAGATTCGGAAAAAAATATGTTGTTTTTAAGGGAACGGTAGTTAGCGGGAGAAAACTTTTTTATGAAAACAAAAATAAACCGCATAAGATAGAAGATTGAAATCGGCCACGCAGGTGGAATGAACGGAAAACATACATACCAATTTGACTTAGTGAATGCAAAGTTAGTAATGACTAGATTTTCCAAAATCTCCATGGGAACGGAAAAAGCAGGAAAAATAAATGACCGCGAGTTGAAGGCTTGAATTTTTATATATCATAGAAAATGTACAGCTTTATGGGAAGCGTGGTTGATGGTCTCCCATGGTCAGTTATACCTACATACGTAGCGTGCTCCCGAGTAACTTCGCCATCCAGTCTGGTCATTCTTGCAACCCCATCCAGAACGACCAGAAACGTTGTTTATAAGGAAATTTTATAAATATGTTTCCTAAATACATTTAATTTTATGTCTAGCTCTTATCCTGATTGCACCAGCCACCCACCAACCGAGCCTCTTCCATGCTACTCTTTTTAGGGTTCCGTACCCAAAGGGTGAAAACGGGACCTTATTAGTGACACTTCGCTGTCTGTCTGTCCGTCTGTAACCAGGCTGTATCTCATCAACACTGATAGGTAAGTAGTTAATGTTCTGTATCCGCTACAACAAATACTCAAAATAAAAATATGATAGATATTTAAGGGGCTCACATACAAAAATCGAGAGTTTACGCACGTTTTTTTAAATTATTTTATGACAGTTGATTAATTTTCTACATGTTATAATAAGATAATTTGTTACTTTTCATAGAATATGTATATCTATTGTCGTTGTAATAACAAATACTGACTACTAACGTGTCTTGTTTATGAATTTTGTCCCTGGAACGCTTCGCGCGAGTCCGACTGGCACTTTGTGAGTTTTTAGCTTTCAGGTGGTCAAACTTTTACTTTCGTACTGGCTGACATTCACATTAACACCTCTGAACTCCAGACGAAAGACATACATACACTTCACGCCTGTCTCCCAGAGGGGTAGGCAGAGACTACAGATCTCCATTTGTCACGATCCTGACATACCCCTTTCGCTTCATCTACATTCATACATCTTTTCATACATGACCTCCGGTTTCGAGTACTTTTCACGCCACCTTCAGTCAGGTCATCACCAATCTGGTCTGTATATGTCCTTTTGGGGCGACCTCTACTCACCCGGCTCATTACATCACCCATATAAATCTCTTTAGTCAATAGACTTTCATCCATTCTCTCCATGTGCCCAAACCGAAGACGACGAAAGAAGAAGAACGAAACGAAGACGAAAAGAAGACGAAAGACTGTAAGTGCTTTAGGGTTATAGCCTCCCCTACTCGTTTTAATCCTAAATTTATCAAATCAAATCAAATATAAGGATTTATTTGTGCAACATAGGTAGATAATATGGTAATAGTATTTTTTTTTTGTAACACTACGTGCTTTCTGAACGACATACAAACAATATTTAGCCTAAGCTAAATATTTACAAACATAATAATTATCATTTTTATCTTTATCTTTAAACGAGCAATTCTTGTATATATATATATATATATAATTGGAATCTCGGAAACGGCTGCACCGATTTTCATGAAATTTGGTATGTAGAGGGATTTGGGGGCGATAAATCGATCTAGCTAGGTTTAATTTTTAGAAAACATCTTTCCAACCGTGTTTTCGGGCATGAAAAATGAATATTAAGCAAACAACGTTTGCTGGGTCAGCTAGTAATTCATTATTGCAGCATATCAATTTAGTTCATAGAAAAGTTTTTATCATTAAAATACTCGTTTAAAGAATAATATGCTTTTTCAATCAAAATACATTTTAAGACATTTTTAAAGTTATTGTTCTTATCTATATCCCTTATTTTTTTAGGCAACTTATTGTAAATTTTTACAGACTTTTCCTAGTAAAACTGTTTTATGACTATAGGATCGTATTTGGGATTTACTTCGATATCTCTCCGAGGATATGAAAAGTTGTTTATGTTTCCTTATAAACATACACAGTTCCAAAATGTAAAGAGCTGGTAGAGTCAGTATTTTGAGCCTCTGGAAATGTAACTTACAAGAATCTGTTTGTTTTAACTTACAAATAGATCTAATACATTTCTTTTGGCATCGGAATGCAAGGTCTCTACCTGTCGCGATGCCCCAAAATATGATTCCGTATCGGAGTGTCGATCCTACAAATCCACGGTATGCTGTGACTACTGTATCACTATACTATACTTCATCTGACACTTATAGCTAGCATGTATAATGCGTATGAGAATTTATTAAGTTTTTAACACACACTTTCAATATGAATTCTCCATTGTAAATTATTATCTATTTTTAATCCTAGGAATTTCAAGTTACACTTACTTCTTTAATTTTTATATTGTATTCATAGCGAATCATATTATCCTAAACTAATAATATATGGATTAATAACAATTTAATCATTCAAAGGAGCTACTTATACTATAACCTAATATAAAAAAAAAACTCCACGCCTTTTTATCCCAAAGCGCAGTACAGTCACTTGCTGAGCAAATGATCACGCTTCACCAAGCGTATTTAACCCAAGTGACAGGGGATGAGCTCATCGCCATTATAGGATTCACACACCTTGTGGGGTACGGGTTTCATCACGATGTTGTCCTTCACCGCTGCGGTGACATCGTAATCGTCGTTAAAATTAAGCATTTTTATAACTTTTCTACAACATAGACAAAGATCTCTCTTTATAAAAGACACTCCACGGGGACGAAGTCGCGGGCAAAAGCTAGTACAATGTACATAATATAATAAAACATCAACTATGAACGATTGATAGATACTGTTACTGTTGTATACTTACTAATCATAATCATCATCATGCCTCTGCCCACCCCGCTTTGGGATTATAAGACGTGAAGTGTATTTTTTTACTAATCATGTATTTTTTTCCACAGTTCTCCACAGGGATATAAATGGACCAACATCAAGATAATCTGAACGATGACTCTATCGCGAATTTCAAAACATTGGAAAACATGTTCTTACCATATCTAACTATAACCAGTATACACTATTTTATTGCGGCAACCAGTCTATTAAACTCAGCACAGATCTCTGCTCAAGTTTATATTGCTCGTACAAAAGAGACAATATATCAAGTTACACTTCTATTGCAGGTTATTGTTACAGAATATGTTACTTAACTTACTTAACTCTACAGAAAGACAAGTATCCAGTGGATGTATGTACGTGCCGCTCAC
The DNA here is from genome assembly GCA_012932125.1 of Conopomorpha cramerella. NCBI lineage: Eukaryota > Metazoa > Arthropoda > Insecta > Lepidoptera > Gracillariidae > Conopomorpha > Conopomorpha cramerella. Next base: position 11,083 of record SJJU01002791.1, on the reverse strand, counting down.
TTTGAGTGTCTCGAGCCAACTTGGTTTCCCGCCACGCCAGTCGACGATGGCAACTGGAACGCAACGCTACTGTCTATGTCGTTCGTTCCACTTACATCGCAGACGCCGCGCTCGTACATCGCCGATAACCTATTTGTAAACAGTATTTTGCCAATTTTCACCCGCGACATTGGCCCCGTAAGGAGCGGAGCTGTTGATTAAAAAAAAAAACAAGTGGAAAAGAAACAAGCGGAAAAAAAACTGGAGTTAAAAAACATTTTGGCGCGAAATGATGTGAATACTTAAACCGTTGATCGTGTGCAAACCCGTGCGTAGTACATGTTTTGTTTTGACGGTCGTGACAAGAAAAAAAAAACGGAAAATGAAAGTGAATTGTGTGGGAAGATAAAGTTTAAGTGTAGTTAAAGTAAGAACATCATATCTACCGAGGTAATTACCAAGGAGGATTTAACTAACAGGTGAGAAATATTTTTAACTTTTTTTAGATAATGAGAGGTTTCTAAAAAAATTAATCTGTCAATGTTAGTTGGAAACGAAATAGACACAACTAGGCTGTATGGTCCAAGACTCTTGCCTACCGAATGGAGAATTTAAAACAAACTAAAAGATGCAAATACGCCATAATAAGAACTTTTTTTTTATTATTTACATACCTTAACGTAAATGGGTAGGTATTTAAATTCCTTAGTTCCCGGTCCCATATAATTTATTTTGTAAAGAAGAACCGGGAAGACTGGCTTCGTTTATAGCTCAATCACTTAAACCCAAGGATCTCTACGGTACTAGCTTGAACGTTATTCAATACTAGCTGTGCCCGCGGCCATTCAAAAACAAATTGTCCCGTGTGAGGATTCGAACTCCCTGCATTTACTTCAACTTATATTGACCGTTGTTCACTGAGCTATCAGCGCATGCAAGAAGCGTGTGAAATAACCCATCTGTATTTTAATGTACATTTTTACACAGTTTCATTTTAGATATTACGTGCATTTTACCTATCCTCAAGGAATTTTGAGATACATTTTAAAAGCATGTATCTCTAGAACTCGCTGAAAACCCTATTAACCTAAAAAAGTTTCATTACGATACGTTCAGCCGTTTTGGATCCTACGGGAACCAAATTGAATTACGGAATAAATATTATCCTAAATATTATTCCAGTGTATAAGGTATCTGCGTGCCAAATTTCATCAAAATCTGTTCAGCCGTTTTGACGTGATTCGCGGACAAACAGAAAGACAGACAGACAGACATTTTTTCCATAATTAAATTTCAATTCAACTTCTGTAACGGCAAATTGATATACTTACTCCACCGGTTTTTTTTAAAAGAATCAATGTACAGTTTTATACCCTGAACAGTTTTGTTATAAGTATAGATATAGATGTTTACTGTTAGTCCAGTCATTTGGTCGAAAGAATAGAGGTTACCTGGAAAGTTTTCCTGGGGAGTTTTAAATCCCTCCCGGAAAACTTTCCAAGTAAAAATACCAAATTAGTATGTGTACTGTACACTCGTCTCTAATAGTCAATAGAGTGAAGTTTTCTTCACTTCCCTAGGTCACTTTTGACAGTTGGGATTCAGATCGTATAGTAAAAGTGATTTGAATAGTGATAGATCTACCATTGGTCTAAAAGCTCGTGTCGGATACCTAAACACATAAATACGCTTCACAACTGAGGTCGTCAGCGCTAAAGCCACTTAAGCCACAGTTTTTATTATTCCGACTTAAGTACTTCGTAAATTTACTAAAAACATGTTAAAATAAAAAGAAACATGTTAAACAATCCATAATTTTAATTAAAATATTATATAAACATTTGGAAAAAAGTAAGCTTCCATAACATATCTACACACTCATTATTCTAAAAACCCCTATATCTCCATACTGATTGGTCCAGGGTTAGGCAACTTTACCGCTGACAGTCTCAACTTTTAACTCTAAAGCGGGGTAGGCAGATTCACTTGCTAGATAACTCACGATTCACCAAACGTGAAGCGTATGTAACGCGGCGTTATATGGGGTGGGCCTATAACCATTATATGGTTTGCACCATATGGTATGCGGGTTTAATTAGGACCTTCACGGTGTAAGCATTTTGCGTTGCGTCGACTCATTGTGTAGATATCTGAAAAAGATAATCAATGGCTAGTAAAACCGGCCACAAACATATTAGAAGTCCAAGTATCCGACTACTACAGGGCTCCGGGATGCCCTTTCATACCCTATAAGTATTACAGTTGGGTCGATATTTTAAAAGATAAATACATCTGGTACCTGTTATACTTCTAACGTCGCAGACAAGGTCAGGATGTTTGTTTACATAATGCCTAGAGGAGAGCCGGGGGCTGACAGACGAATTAGCAGTAGTATATTTATTATTTTTATTCATTACTTACCCCTGCAGCCCTAGCAAGGACGTCAAGAAAGACACGATATAAAACAAATACGCGCTGTGATTGGCTACTATGTCACATATAGTGCAACTTACCTTGTTTCAACAAATCGCAGTGCCTGATATGTCTTGTCATGTCTTTCTTGGAGCGCTTTGCTAGGGGCGCTGACGACTACAAACAATGGGATATTTTCAAACTGCAAATTTTTCTTATCTACCTAGATGTCGCTGGTAGGGTGAATTCTGTCAGTTATATTTTATTACGTTTTTTATTATTTGGGTAAGTTATTCAAACTTCAGATACGTTTGTAACATGTATTTTATTTTCCTTTCTTGGCAAGCCGACAATTCTGCCACAAACAATGTAGTTCTCTTCGTGTTCAAGTTATAGTATAGTCAATAGTCAAAGTCGTGTCAAAAACACATTAAAATGTGAGAGTGGACTATCACATTTCAATGCTGCGTGGAACTTTATACGGGAATAACAAATTGATCAAATAGGAGTCCTCTCCTTTACTTCTCACTCTCACTACATTATTTTTCATCACCAGCACATTATTACACTAAATCCACCACATTAACACAATAATTGCAGCGAAAAATTAATTTTGAAAATGAGAAATAAAGAACGCCATTTGCATCTTTTCGCTTCCTGTCACAAAGTCCTTTGTAACATGTAAACAAACAACATACAAAATATGAACTGTCACCTTCAATACTGACTACTTGACGTCAGTCATTTCGTTGACATTAGCTCCTTTTAATACAGCTAGCGCCATTTTTCATAACTAAAAGAAACAAGGGTCCCGGTAATTTTCCATTGACGAATTAGATAGACTGACAACTTGAATTTTTACTTTTAATGACGAATTAACGAAACTGGCGAGTCAACACCATCATCGGAAGATTTACAGCAGTATAATAATAACTATAATTAAAAAGCCATCAACAAATCTTCACATACCTATGTGCACACAATAATGCTTTATTAAGCAATCGTTACTTTAAGAGAAAAAGGCTTTCAAATGTTACTTTATACATGTTTTACACGTGACTGTACAATAAAAAAAAAACAGTAAAACATAAGTTGTATGTAACTACACTGATACACTCACGTCGGTAATACTTGAAAGTGGTTGGACAGAACCATTGGACCCTTCGGCCCCATTAGGATTAAATATAACAAGGAGTTAAGAATATCAATATGGACCTACAGTTACAAGGTGCGAGCCTGAATAAACCTTATATCTCCATACTCGGCCTTTGCATTGATACGTTCCAGATCCGCTTGGGCTAAATTAGAATTGGTTGCTTGCATTTTATTTGAAATTTATTTAATCTGCTCTCCAGAGGATGGGCAGCAGCGCTCTCTGTGAGTTACACCACAAAATCACTGCGGCCGCCAACACCGTCTGCCAAGTGTGGGGGTTAGAGAGAGAGAGAGAGAGAGAGAGAGAGAGAGAGAGAGAAGGGAATGGGATTTTTTTTAAACCAATGCGAGATATTCTAGAAGGGCAGTGCTTCAGTGTTTTGTGGAAACTTAATCGTGCAACTTAATACTTTATTCTGTAAGTGTCCCATGCTGCACCAAATAAATTATACTTACCACTAACAAGCAATTGTCTTAGTACATTCAACATATCTATGTATTGTCGAGATTCATTAACTAGATCAGATTATAGTACAAAATGGCACTTAAGATCTGAAATGAAATAAGAAATGTTCTTTGAACTTATTTCATTTCACTTAAGATCTGTGTCTGAGGTAAATAAATATAGCCGTGTCCAATCACTAAAACATCGCTATCCTACATTTTGTGGATAGTGAGATTTTTCTTGATAATGGTATCGTAATTCGAAAAAAAACTTCTATCGAACTGTCTCTACTGAACTCTATCTCTTGTAATAAGGAAATACTGATAAGGCAGATTAATAGATCTTTTTTTTTTTATTAATACTCCCACGGACGGCAGAATAGGTGGCCGATGTTAGAGCGTGCCTCGACTTCTCTAGGTTATCATTGTCAGCCGTGTGGTGACGGCGAATAGAATACATGTGTTACCACCCCAGCCCAACTTTTCCCGTCATGGGGGTCGTAAAAGACGACCGAGGGAGCTCTCCAGAGGACGGGCACAAGCGCTCTCTGTGAGTTAAATCACAACACCACTGCGATCGCCAACCCGCCTGCCAAGCGTGGCGATTACTGGCATTTCACCCCAAATGACGGATCTCTTTGGGGAAGCCCTCGTCCAGCAGTCGACGTTATGTGGCTGATGATGATGATAATTGTCAGTGCCTGCTTTACTTGTCATCGGGATATCCCCACCCACTTTCCCACCACTACGATTCCTGTTAGAGCCAGGATCTACAGCGGCATCCAGAATATACCAGACTCTATCAATGACGACTGGGCTAAATCCCGGGCCTAGCCTTCTGTTCTCATATATTGATTAAACTAATGATGGTATAGAAATAAGAGTAAAATATATACTTACATATATGCGCTGCATTGTATCATTTTTTACTTCTCTAATCTAAATAGTGGGAGTATTAATACAAACGAGGCACAAATTGCCGTTTGGGAAAGCACCACGGGTCAATGTGGAGGACTAAAACTAGCGGGGCTGCCGTTCTAACCTACTGCTAAGGCCCTATTAACTATTTATAATTTCTAATCAATAAATCGTCAAAAAGCGCGGTAGTTCCTGAAGTTTCTGACAAGGTCGGAATAATATATGGGCCCATATAAGTCTATCAGCCCATTTAACATTAAATTACGCTCTTCAGTCCAAAGCTCACATTACCAGTATGGTGAGCTGTTTGTTCAACATTATTGTTTATATTAGAATATTCGCAGTAAGGCGAAGGAACTAATGTCATTGAGTGAAGTTTTGTTCGAAATTTCCATATTCAGTTAAAATGAATACTACTTATGTCACATAATATAATGTCAACAATAAGTACCTACCTACCTAGGTATATTTTCTTTGTAAAGCCTTGATGGTGCTAGCAGTAGAACATGTTTGGGAGATTTAAAGAGAGACTGAACAACCCTACTTATACAACAATCATTATTGACTTTTTGATATTTTACTAACAATAACCCTAACCTACTTTGTGTTTTTTTAACAAGTTAGAGTATTAAATGGATCTAAATAAAGGCATATTGTGTTAAAAGCCCATGTTATGAGATAGAAAAATAAACCAACTAATACATAAAAACATAAACATAAATACATTTTACTCTGCGTCCGCCTTAACCGGTCTCCCGCCAATAAACCTCTATGCCTAGTTGGAGTCCAACTAGGCATAGAGGTTTATTGGCGGGAGACCAGGACAGGTATTTATTAATATTGTATGTTGGACAGGTATTTATTAATATTGTATGCTGACACAGCTGAACTGACAATATTTGATTGACATTATTAACACCATTATTCACAAACAAGATTCATGTGCCAGTAGATAGCTCTATAAGTTAGGTGTAAAAATGTTGATAAGATCTGCGAAGTTGCCATTACAAATTGTAAATAACTTCCACAAAATAATTATGTTGGAATTATTAATTAACACTTTGTAATCACGAAAGTAAGTTAGTGTTACTGCACTTATTCTAGCAACGGCAACCCCTTTTGGAATCTAATTAAAAATCCGACTATACGTTGTATTTCAAGGTCAACGGGTAGCACTCCAGGCTGATAAGGCGTCTGTGTTGACGGTTCTATAAGCCTTACAGAGGAAAATAAGTGCCGACCGCTGAATCTGAAGGAGTTTACGCCGAGCCTCGCAAATAAAGGTTCTAGCAGGCCAAGCCGCGGCGCTGGCGTAGGTAATAGTCCGTCGCGTAATAGTAAGTCGCGACGTAAATTAATTTAAGATTACGAAACTTTATCCCCCACGTCGGGAGTGATATATTAGATATTGCCTTTGCACCTATTTTTTTAACACGTTCATAGAAGCTAAAGTTGTTTTCTAAAATAAGTCCCAAATAGCGTAATTTGACTGAGGGCGGGATGTTAAGGTTTCCCTTAAGCTAAGTAAGAGTTGAAAGGTCTTTGTTCGTCGGCGATTCTCTTTAAACTTATATCGGCTGCAGTGCTGATTCTAGTTGATGGCGCGTGTTACCTTGTATCATCGCGTATCTGGTCATGGTCAGAGAACACCCAGGTGGTAATGATGACTGTAGGAAGTCATCAAACCCTATATTCCACATATAAGGCGAGATGACAGAACAATGCGGACATCCACGTGTAAGCGCTTTTTGACAATAGTTAGTTGCTTCCGAATGTAATTTTAGTAGACCCACGTTCAAAAGCGAATTATATTTTTGTAACAGCCCCGGTTTTTTCATTTGATTAACAAGATTGGTCACCATAAATTGTCGAACGCGCCTGCGATATCGAGAAAAATACCTAAAACTGTATTTTGAGTTACTTTGTTCTACTTGACGTCTCCGAGATTCCCGCATCGACCATCGATTTATCTTCAGTGAAGCCAAACTGCTGTTCATGGAACGAGACTCCGCCCGGTATAAGTTTAGTAACGATACTACGAGCCTTTCGAGCAGCTTGCCTACTGCTGATAGAAGAGATATTAATCTATAAGCCTTTGGGTCGTTAGGTGGTTTGTCTTCGGCTTGAGGTATGAGTTTAGCTAACGCTCGACACCACAGCGCCGGAAAGATGTTGATATATGTGTAATATTTGATGTCCCGAAGTACAACGCCGGAGTTGGCGGTTTTTCTTTAAGTCCACTGTTTGAAAACCGTCCGATGGTTTTAATGCAGTTTTTAAGGCCTGTTTAGTAGCTGATGAGGATTTTAATGTTTCCGAACATTCCGGGGTCGGGTACGCGATGAGACACGGTGCCGGGTAACGCGCGGCTACGGGTTCCGCTCTTTTTGGCAGATGTAGGTTTAGGGTGTCTGCATAGCTATAGGTGGGTTGGCCAGTAGGGCCGGTACGCGAGAGAATTCCGGTTACTTTTTGGGTTAAATCCATAATATTCGATTTATGGTTTATTGTTAAACGCGTTGACTGGTCGCTAATAATTTTATCAATATTTTCGAGGCAACGGGGTGGGGGTGTGAGTACAATAATCATTTTCGTATTCGTCGACGAACCGCGGGGCAATAGCTGACGTTTTTCGGCGGAAGTTGGCGAGAGGTCGGCGGGTGAACGTTGAGATATTATTATATTTGAAGGGTACAGGCAAAGAACAAGGAATATTACATTTATTTATTTTTTGTTTTCAATTGGAAGAAACTTATTGTCTATGGTCATTTTATTCCGAATCATTAGCTTTTAAAGAAAACATCTAGATAGCGCAAAAAAGGCGGTTTTGTTTTTGGTTGAAAGGAAAAAAACTAGGAATGTCCATGGCTTTCAAACTTTTGAATGTGTATTTCTCAAAATTAACTCATTAGGACATTCCCTATTCTTTGCCTGTACCCTTCATTTATTTTTGCGGTGGTAACGGGCGTAGGTATGATTTAAAGATTCGTCATTTAATGATTGGAAGAGTGTTCCTCCTTCGGTCGGGGAATCACGATTTGGTCGCGACATCGTTATTTAGGCCCTAAAAACCAATTAAAATGACCAACGCCTAATAGTTATAACTACCCTCTACTTACAACACACTTCCGGATCCGTTGATAAACAATGGAAACAAAAAATCTTCAATTCGCTTACCAGATCCTTTCAAACACTGAAATCCAATAATTAACCTTCCAGCACCAACACACAGCTGAAACCACTTACTATGGACTTTAGATGTAATTAAGATATCGAAAATTTAATATTTAGTACGAGCGCACTGATTGTGATCCGAGCGGGTCGCGAGCGGAGGGGCAAATCGTGGGATTAACTTGTCATGGGATAGCCCTTGAGATTTCACCTATCTAACAAAGAAAGGTTTATCAAAATCTGTCCATAAACAAAGAAGTTACCTATACGAAACCGATCACCGATTATAGTTAGTCGGCGAGCCGCCTAAGACTTCTACAGAACACGTGACCTGCAATTACAAGGGAATACCCCTTATGATATAGTCACAGCCGGAGCGTAACACTTCCGGGTCTTACGCAAGCACTAGTAGTTATCACCGGATTACTAAATTGAGGAGTATCTTTACACACGTACGAAATGAATTTTTGAACAATAGACTAGAAATATTATTCATTCAGTTGAACTTGGAAACTGCAGTATACAACAAAGTTACTTCTGAGCACTGTTCCAAAAGACTCGAGAGGAGACATGAGGAGATGGAGATAGATAGGGTATACAATTCGAAGAGCAACATCAAATAATGCCAACATCTCTTTCGAGTGCCGACCTTTAAACAGCAAGACAGCCAGAGGCCGTTCCGTTCAATCACGGCACCAAACCATCGAGAGTGTACTGGGTGCCGCAGGAGTGAGCTGGAGCGAGATCAAGAGCGTTGCTGAGGACAGGAAGGCGTGGCGTGATCTTGTCAAGGCCCTCTGCATCTCTGGGTGTCTTAGGACCACAACACTGTTACAAAATATATAATATTATTTTATTTAGAAATCCTTTGGCTGAGTATCCAGCCGCCCAGGAGAGTGACTGGGTTATGTCGGATACACACCGACTATAACTCCTCCGGTGGCCATCGACGGTGCATAACGTGTGACTCCGGGAACTCCAAAGAACGCACCGGTATCACTCTCGCGACACACCGGGGAACTATTTTAGCCCTCTCTCTTTTGCACTTTGCGGTGCTGGGCGGCAGCAGGGAACCACACGTCGCTACTGCCTCTCCTTAGGTTGTTATAGGTAGGTCATCCAAGCCCCTGTCCGGGTGACCCACAGCCCCTATTTCCCCCTTTAGTCGCCTCTTATGATAGGCAGGGGACTCCCATTAATCCTATTCGTTGCCCGGGTCTATAGGGACGTGGTACGCGGAGGTTTCTCCAGAATCGCCATCTCTTTCTTTTGCGCACCTATACGCAATGGTCTAAGAAATGTTGTTGGGCTCGTCAATATGAGCAACTTCTTCTTGAACAACAATCCCCATACAAAATGTCTTCCCACGAGGCACAGAATTGTCTATTTTGTATGAAGATATACTTTTTTTCATTTTCTCGTCCTAGTAAAAGTAATTCATATTGACGAGTCTTTTAGAAGCGCTTGTGGCAACTGGATTTTACACTGGAGGGCCACGTTTCTATTTCTGCATCGCCGGACAATTTAGACTAGTGCACGATATTGTCAGGGCTTTCCCCGAGCGAGTCTATTGGTATTAAAGCTCTGAGATACGCAATGATTAGCGGTAGCGCTGCGAGCGATGCCTCGCCTATGCCTACGCTTGAGTACTTGTCATATTTTTATAGAGACACCATCTTTAATTTGGATCTTAGTAATGTTAAATTGCTGGGAATTCGACAACATTATTTTGTAAAGTTTTAAAGTCACGGTTCCGTTTACAATACATAATGTATCGCTTACTTAGTACCTAACAACGATTAAGTACTTACTGGCAACTTACGTATTGAATAAAGTCAAGGGCGACTGGGGACATTTAAAATTATAACAACACAACTCGAAGCATACCTACAATGTTAGACTGACAATTCTTAGAAATATAATGAAAATATACACTAAGCTAGGCACTTACATTAATACAGTCTTTTAAATTTTATGGTCATGTATAATAAATACACAACAGCGAAAGTACAGTCAAGGGCTGCCGAAAATTCACTTCCGGCCAGACAACCAGTATTCCCAAGAGTAAAATTTATCTATAAAAATATTTACTACCCATTTTTTAAGCGACTTCAAACAAGGATTCTTTCTCAATTTGACCTATATATAGGTACTGGACCGACCATATGCTTTTTTTCGTCCGTTCGCGGATAACTTCGTCGTTTATGAACCGATTTTTGTTGGAAAGAAGATATTTATCCAAATCGAGTGGAAATTTAAATTAACGTATAGGCGGGCGACAACCAAAGTTAGTAGTCGGTTCTTTTTTCTTTAAAATTATTATTGTAAAGCCATTTTAGACAGCGTTGGAATGTATTTTTTTAGTTAGTGTGTGTACCACCTATTACATAAAAAAGACGACAAAAAAGCTGACAAATAAGTAATTGTCTAAAATAATAAGGTGCACAAAAGTTTTTTTTTAATACTAGGTATCCATCAAAAGCTGGATAGTGCTCTGTAATTTACGTTGAAGGATAATAAATTATGTAGGGTTTTTTCTGTAGATATTGTTTTAAATTATCTACCTACTACTTTTTTTACATACCGATTCGCGTTTATTTTGGCTTGTTTTTCATTTCAAAGACGGCGAACTGTAATTTTGACTCCACCTCAACAGGACATAGGGTTCGCACAACAGTTTTCCATTCGGAGGGGCATTGAGCAGTAACCTCCAGATCATCCCTCTTCAGACCTGTTAGTTTGGCTTCCTTCCTCACTGAACGACGCCACGTGGATCTTAGGCGACCAAGTTACGCCTTACTGCGCCCAGCTGCCACGGTAGGACCTGCTTTGGAGGATACCCTTTTTCGGTCTTCGGAGCGTGTGTCCAATGCAATTTTTTTTTATCACTATGAACAAGCGTTTGACCACCATCCTACCTGATGTTAAGCAGCGATGTGGTCTACGATGGAACACACTTGTTCATTAGGTACCTATTCACCCGCGACTTGAAGACCTTCAACTG